>JAODKC010000039.1:18735815-18758655 GCA_026777985.1 Mormyrops attenuatus | reverse complement strand
ACGATGAAGCCAACAGGCTGCCCCCCCCCCCAGAGCTGCTTCTCAGAGTCTTGGCATGTGGGAAACTGACGTATGGGAGTTGTGGCCCTCCTCACAGTGAGTGATGTGTCCCTGCGCTGGAGGGGGAAATTATGAAAAGGTAAAGCAGAGGGAAACCGTCAGAGGATTTACTCAGCAGCGCTCTCCACAGGCACGCTTCAGTTGCCGCACAGGCAATCACCACAGCTTTTGGTTTACCTGTTTTTGTGTTTCCTACAAAGTGACAGCCTGGATTGGCCACCTACTGCATCAGGTGGCTCAGCACACTGTGACGGCACAGGAAAACATCCAAACCTCTAATTGGCACCATTGCCCTCTGCACCTCAGAGCAAGAGGCTCACTTGTGCCCACCGGTGTCCAGGGAGAATAATACAACTCAGACTGCACTGTCAGATATTGGTGGCAGAAATGAGCAGGCTATTTTTAAAAACATTTTTTGAGAAAGCAGGGTCAGGACAGCCCCTAGAGTAATTGGGGTTAAGGGCCTTGTTTAAAGGCCCCACAGGAAGATCACTTCTGTAGCCCAGGGATTTGAACCAATATCCTTCTGATCACAAGCTGGGAATTCTAACCCACTGAGCCACACACACCCCGACACACGGCAGTGAGTTTCACCGGGAGCAGGCATGATTTACAGGCAGATAACCACACTCAGGCACGATCATCTCCTTTCTGTGTGGCTGTTACTGTATAGTTGCACAGCAAAGCTTTATTTATATGTTAAAGCAAAGTGTTATAAAGTGTGATTTATTCCGTCTGGCTAATAGAAGCCCGATCGGACAGGTGGAGGCCAGAACCTGGCCCTCCTTGTGGAGCTGCGATATGCTTTTCCATGGCACTTTATCTTCTCCCATGATGCACTGGGGCATGTGGCCATTTCACTCAGGTCTGCACTCACTCAGCCTCTTGTCCTTCATATCACACCCCAGACGGGTGTTTCTGCACCGAGAGAAAAGATTGCAATTTCAGCCCTCAGGCGGTGAGAAAAACATCAACCAGGCTGATACCACGCGCTCCCCTCACCCATCCCCCCGCTATCCAATTGCTGAGATCTGTGCCGTTTCTGGAAAGCACTGGTTCCAAAGATTAAAAAAGGAATCTCCCTTGCATGCGCGGTGTTCAGATAGATCCTCCCCCCGCCTTCACGCCAGCTCCTGCCCCCCACCCGTGGGCAGCGGAAGCATGGGAGCCTCAGAAAAGATAGCAGAGCAGAGATGAGAGGTGGGAGAGGTGGGTCCCTCAAAGTGTAATGGTTTATTTGGACAGAGGAAAGCGAGCGTCCATTTTCCCGTCACTTAGCACCTCTGTGGGGAGGAGCGGGCGTGTTGGCTGGGGGGCCTTTCATCTCTGTGGGGGCTGGGGGTGAGCTGCTCCACAGGTATGGCTGTCTGCTCTCCCACCTTCAGATGGCTAAAAACCACACTCCACATGCAGCCTTCTCTGTAACAGGAAGAGGGGCTGAACGGCCCTCTCTGGCCTCTCTGCGCCTGCTGGCCATTTGCCACGCTGTCGAGCAGCAATTTTCCCACCCATTTGCTCCCGAAGTCATCAAGTATCATAAGTTGAGGACATTAGTGCCCACGAGAGGGCAGGAAGGCTGGACCGGTAGCACAAAGCCAGGGAGCCTGAATATGCCGGGAAGATCGGGACGGGCAAGAAGGAAGACGAGACATAGCAGCGGAGAAAAACAGTGGGTTTGAGAAGAAGCAGTGAAGGCAGGTGCTTCTTGGTGTAAATATCATGTAATGGTGTCTCCACGTAAAAAAATCCAGGTCTGTTTATCTTTGTTCTGGAGCAAACACAGCTTTTTGTCTTACAGAATGTGGTAACAATTCCAGTACTGTGGTAAAACCTGGTGTTTTGCAGTCGTGAGCTGTCTCACAGTGGTACTGTCTTTGGGAAATGGTCCCTAACCCGTTCATCTCGCAGCGGTATGGCCCTTCAGAGATGGTCCCTAACCCACATATCTCACAGTGGTACAGCCCTTTGGGGACAGTCCCTAACCCATTCATCTCACAGCAGTACGGCCTTACAGAGACGCGATCCCTAACCCTCTCATCTGAAGCTGACACGGATAAATGAACATCGGCTAAACGCTTGCTTCCCCTGAACCGTTTCTACACGGAAGTTGCCTGAAGCATTCGTTATCGACAAGAAAAACGAGGCTTCAAAAGCCACAGAGGGTGGCATTTTCATACGCTGTCAATCAATGAGGGGGGTTTAACCCACTTGCTGTCAGTGGCTCCCCATTGGCTGAAAGCGGGCGGTGACTGGCAGTGCTGCGGTAACCCTGCCGAGATGCGTCACCGCCATCACTGCCGCATGACGCCTTCGCCGGCCGCGGCGCGCTTTGGAGTCACTGCGCAGACCTTTAAATAAGCAAGATACACCTGGATGAAATGAACTTATCTGATGTCGCTGCTGATGAACAGGACTCCTGCGGCATGTTAATCCAGCCTTGACACGATTAAATATTAAAATGAAAAAAATTCAATCCAATGCGCCTTACAGACCCGACGTGCCTTTGAAAATAATTTAATGAGTTCAAAAGATACGAAGGACTTGAGGGGTCGTTTTAATAAGCTAACAGATTTAAAACAGGTACAGCGATATCCACATTTTCTCAGAAGCTGCCAGATCAAAGCAGTTCCTCTAAAAAGCAATTTAGAAAGGAGAAGATTAAATTAATTCTTGGGGGTCGGGGGGGGGGTTTCTTCTGCGAAGAAATCTGATGCTCTCCCCCCACTGTGCGTCCAGCTGCTGTGTGCAGGATGTGTGACTGTGTGCTAATTACCCCCCCCCCCCATCTCCCTGCCCCCCTTCTCATCACACCATCTATACCTTCTGTTTGCTTTTAAACATTTAAAATTCTTTCTTGGGCATTAACTTTTAAAGAATCACATGAATGTGTTGGTTACCCCACATTACACGTGTGTGATATAGTTTGAGACGGGATCAATGGTTTATCTTTCATTTTCTCGTTGTATCACGCACAACCTGAGATTAATTTTCTGCAGAAGGTTTATCCCATCCTGTCAGCAAGGTGGAAGGGGCATCAGGTGCAGAATATCACAGACACAAGACTGAATCAGAATATCAACAGGGCGCATCCCAGGTCACATGGCAGGTCACATGACAGGTCACATGACAGGACACATTACAGGTCTACTTTCCTCTGAACTTCCTGAAGGAAACTATTTGTATATTAGTGAACAAAGTATCCATTTGTAATCAACCTGAGGACTCCACACTTTAAAGAGCAAAGAGAATTAGTAATACTAACATGTCTCCTAATGTAGATGAGAGGCGAAGTCGTCAGCTGACGAGGTGCTGGGTGGACGCGTTCATGTTTAATGGTCCATTCAGCTAGACACCCCTGGGAATCGCTCCTTGGGCGGCTCTGCTCTCCGATCTCCATATTTGTTTTCTCCGGCCCCAGGGAGCTGTCAATATCAGTGTTTCCTTTGTGTCTTTCTTGTGGGAGCCTTCAGTTCTTAATCCTTATGAATGCTTAATGGTTTAGAGTATAATAGTATTTTTACCGCGCAGTTTCTGTCTAGAACGTTCCCCTCAGCTATTAATATTATTATTCATCTTTTTGTTTTGTTCTGCTGTTTATTTTAGCATTTACATAAATTAATTTTAGGCTACAGGACATTAAGGCATATGGGGGTAGCAGCCTCGCTTCAAACCGCGGAATAACAAGCTCGCCGTCACACAGCATGCGGATGGGCAGCACAGCCCGGGTGCGGCGGCGGCGCCGGAAGGTTCTCTGGGATCGCGGGGGACTGAAATGAGACTCTTGGGCATTTCAGTGTCACACTTTTTCCCGCCAGATTCACTGGGACGTTCAGAAACTCAGCAATTACAGTCGGGGGCTTTCAAGCTGATTCAGAGAACAGTACTGAGATCCAAGAATAACGATTCACAGCGAGTATCCGGCCAGAGAGAGGCACGGGCAAGGTGGGGGGGTCACGGCCAGCACTGAGCCCCGGAACGTGTGCTTACACTAAGCACCACTTAACACTCCTCCGATAATTCAGGCCAAAAAAACAATTGCTTCATATTTGAGCAATTTGGCTCTGAAATGTCGGCAGCATAATTAATAGATATTTTTAGCAAACATTAGAGTCAAACTTTGAAATGTGTTTTGAGTACTTTAGGCTTTAATCAAAGCGCTAAACATGGCTTGGTGAGCCTGGTTTCATTAGCCCAAGTTTTGGTACGAGGCCTCAGCTTTGGAGAGGCTCATTGATTGGACCTCTGTGGGATTCGCCTAGGTGCCGGTACTGTAAGACTGCACCCTGACCTACCTACACTAAACCTAACTTAGACATAAAATCATGGTTTTACTCCATGAAAAACATTTACACATCATTTTCTTTCACTGTCTTCCTTGACTGTTGCACAGTACTGTATGTACGCACGTGTGTCTGCATACCCAGATGGATGGTGGGATTTCCTCATATATATATTTCCTCATATAAATTTGTGCACATGGCCAGAGAGGTCCAGATGAGAGCTGCAAAGAGAAACTGACAGAAATGTGGACAGGAGGAGGATGTTCACCCCGCTGTGTTTGGCAGTGTTGGGAGGGGCGGCACCACACAGGAGCAGACGGCACAGGAAGGTGACGACCGGCTGCACCTTATGCTCACACTGTCATCTAAAGATCCAGCCATCAATGACCTCCACACAGCAGCAGCCCCTCTCCCCAGACGCTGCCGGCCCCACCCACCGGGTATCAGGGGTATGATGCAAAGAGAAAGGGGGACTTCCTGCAAGCGGAGTTTTAGACCCGACAGCAGGGGGCGTTGTCGGCAACCGGCTTCGTCTGTGGCACCCCAGCCGCCCCCCCCTCTCACACACACACACACACACACACACATTACACAGGGCCATTTGCGTGGGATTAAGCAGCTATATGTTTTATTCATTCATGCCTCAGGCTCAGGCGCATACATACATACATACATACATACATACGTACACTTGGCAAGGGCCGGGATGTCAGAGCTGGCAACCTACAGGGAGGTTGTTTTCCTCCAAAATGTTAGCCTTGGAATTCAAAGTGGAATGCAAGAAAGGATTAGAGGTGAGTTTTCTGTGTATTTACAAGCTGCCTTTTGGTGCCTATTCCAAGGCCATGGATTAACGCGTAACAATGCCGGTCAGAGCTTGGGGCTGAAAGACGCCCCCCGCTGACTCAGACGTGCATTACAGCGGATCCTTTGTAGAATGGAGATACATCCTGGCTTTCCCTGTCAGCTCATCCACCGTGCAGCCTTATCTACACACCAGAGGAGCTCATTTTCAGCCCTAGAGTCACCCCTGGGATCATATCAGAGTCACGATCGCGGTCACATGCAGGGCTAATTGGTTAAGCTAGCTATCTTTTCTGTAATGTCTCCATGTAATTATCGTTAATGTAATTTCCCCGTGTTCTGTGGAATGTAAATCAAAGTCTAAATGAGCTCCTACCCAAGCAGCGACACTCAGGCGACTTGGTGGGTGTGTGTTTGTGTGGGGGGGTACTCCTGAAATAATGAGAACCCCCCCATCCATTCCAGGTCATAATAAGGAGCCTGTGCCGGTTAGTGGAGAAGGACTGTCTTGCCCGTTAATTGCTTGTAGACAGTGAGGAAAGAGTCACTTTCTTCCTGCTTTCTGTCTTACAAAAGATTCTGGTAAATGATTATTCAGTCGTGTGACTGCCGATTAATAACAGAGGAAGTATAGTGGGCACCCCCCTCCCCACAGCTCACACGCGCCCCCAAGGGCACTGATGGAGGAACCAGTTCCTGACCGTGCATCTGACACAGTCACCTCATTCACCGCCTGAAAAGCTGATACCACCTTCGCACATCAGGTGGCGCTAATTAATATCCCTACTGTATAGGGGGATGAGAAGGAAAGGGCAGGAGTGAACGGGAAAGAGCAAGAATGAACAGGAGAGAGAAGGAGTGAACATGAAAGAGCAGGAATGAACAGGAGAGAGAATGGGAGAGAGCAGGAAGGACCTGGATATACCAGGAATGAACAGGACAGAGTGTGGGAGACAGCAGGACTGAGCAGGAGAAAGCAGGAATGAACAGGAAAGAGCAGGAAAGAGCAGAGGACAGCAGGAATGAACAGGAAATAGCAGGAAAGAGTAGGAGTGAACAGGAGAGAGAGCAGGAATGAGCAGGAGTGAACAGGAAAGAGCAGGAGTAAACAGGAAAGAGCAGGAAAGAGCAGGGGACAGCAGGAATGAACAGGAAATAGCAGGAAAGACCTGGAGTGAACAGGAGAGAGAGCAGGAGAGAGAATGGGAGAGAGCAGGAAGGACCTGAATATACCAGGAATGAACAGGAGAGAGAGTGGGAGACAGCAGGACTGAGCAGGAGAAAGAAGGAATGAACAGGAAAGAGTAGGAATGAACAGGAAAGAGCAGGAGTGAACAGGAAAGAGCAGGAGACAGCAGGAATGAACAAGAAATAGCAGGAAAGACCTGGAGTGAACAGGAGAGAGAGCAGGAGTGAACAGGAAAGAGCAGGAGTGAACAGGAGAGAGAGCGGGAGAGAGAATGGGAGAGAGCAAGAGTGAGCAGGACTGAATAGGAGAGAGTGGAAGATAGCAGGAATGAACTGGAGAGAGCAGGAATGAACAGGAGGAAGCAGGAGAGAGCGGGAGGCCCTGCTCTTATGCCTTCAGATAAATGCTTATTCTAGATCACTCCGGTCATTTCAGTGAGTTAAAATGCTAGTAAATCCCTCATGAGCACGTCCCTCTATATCTCTGTTACTAATGCCCCATGGGTAATGTTTGGGCTGGAAGGCGGCATTTTCCGGCCCCTCAGGGATGCCCCCAGACCTCGTTCACCCTGTTCTCCTTCTACCCTTCATCCAGTCTCATTCCTAGGCCACCCAGGTCCATACGGCGAGGCAGAACATGTAGGAACACACCATTTGATTTCCCCAGAAGGCCTCCTATGGATTAATCCTCAGTCTGCTCCCAGCAGGTCGCTAATCCCATAAAACGTGACGGCTTTTTCCGCGGAGGTGGGCACTCTCTCCGCTCAGCGCCGGCCTGCCAGCTTAGGGCCTGCTTTCTGAAGATGGATTTAAGCCGCCCGCTCGCAGATGACTTACGGAGCAATTCATGTCCGCACGCCTGTTCTGTTTGCCGATGCTGCTGCCCGACTGACTGCGTGACTGAGCGCTATAAAATCAAGGAGGGACAGGGACTCAAGAGAGGAAGGATGTCATTTGAGAAGCTTGTTACGAAATGCTGAGTGTTTTAAGTACGTCCATAGTAAATATTTCAGAATGGAAAAAAATGTGGTATTAAAACCAAATCCAGTGTGTAATTTCTGCCTCCTGCTCGACAGGGACGTTCCTGATGGAGCTGCTGAAAAGGGAGAGAAATTTCGACGATTCCAATGGCCCCTAAAAAATTTGGAACATAATTGGATTGGTTTGGGTTGGGGGGCCAATATGATATGCCTTCTTGGTACCCAAAATCCCTAGCAACACCCCTGTCCCTGAAAGCCCCCTCCCTTTATCAGCCTAGTCTGATGACCCACCCTGTGGTTCTTCTTGCCCCCCTGGATGTGACAGGAAGCCTCCCAGTGATACCAGGCACCAGCACCTCCTCGCTGTGTTGAGATGGTGACGGTTGCCGTGACGATGCTCCTTGTAGTGGCAGAGGGGACACTGACTATGTGCTCACCTGCCCTGCCTGTGATCCCCACTTTCATCTCTCTCGTCCATGAAGTTCCTCCATAAGGGGAGGGGGCATATGGTCTTATTTACTACTAGTACTAAGTCCTAGCTCTGTCCCTTTTGCTCCCTGATTATGATTAACTGCCGGATCCTGTGGTGGACAGACTCTGCCTTAATGTTCCATATGCATTCACACCAAGACGTATTTCAGCGATTTTTCCCACATAAACAGGCTTTTCTTGCCTCATGCCCACATCCTCTCCGGCACAAAATACCTGCAGCGGGAATGAGTCTTTAATTCCACATCCCATGTAGTTATCCTGGTCTCAGCGGGATGCTCAGATAAGGGGACATGAGAGGTTCAAAGGCACTAAAAACGAGTGTGTACCATGGGGCGGGGGGGGCACATCGGGGCCTGGGGTATGTGAGTCAGTGGGAAACTGGGGGGGGGGCACATCGGGGCCTGGGGTATGTGAGTCAGTGGGAAACTGCACACATGTTTAACAGTCACAAGATTGTTTTAGTGATACTGTTTATTTGGATGAAGAATTATTTTACTACTCTAGTTGTCTAGTTGTTATGGTGGAATTTTATTCTTTTATCAGGCATCAGTTTAGTCACTTAACATTTAGCAGGCCTATTAGTGGTTAGTAGGTAACCTCTCAGAGCCTTCCAGCTGCAGCTGGGACATTGTTGTGATGCTGCCATGGAGAAAAGGGAGCTGGGTGGGGGGCCATGATGCCCCTTGGTGCAATTTCTGACAGCCTGGGCTAGGAACTGGCACCCAAGTCCATGGAAGTGACAGACTGACATGTATTAGCAAATGAGTACAAATGCATCCTGACAGGGCCTCCCTTCCCCTGGAAAAGGAGCCCCCCTCCCGGCAGGCAAGGGCCTCAAGTTTCCCTGATAAGTCAGAATAATTTAAAGCCACATCCCGAGTAATTACCAACTGTCTCCAGCCTTATACGGCATGCTTAATCAAAGTCAGGAGTTTAAAATCGCTACCTGGCTGGTAATTTCACACGCCGCGCCGTTCAGAACGGCCTGTTCTGCTGTTAGGGAAGAGTAATCATGGAGGCAGCTACCTTAAAGGCGCGGTGCACGATTTCTGATCTCCGCCTCAGAGAGGGGACGCCATCTGTTCCTTTAAGTAATGTCTTCCTGCCTCTCTGGGGGTTCAGGCTCAGTTTAGCCATGATATCCTTACTTTGTCGAGAATTCAACGAGGAACATCTAGTCCCTCTGTTTAGGTCCCTGTGGTTCAGCTCTGTTTATGCCCCATGGTTCTGTTTGGACCTCGTTTTTCTCTCACCCTCCCTGGTGTGCCATTCGTTCCCGGTTTACTTTACCTTTAGCAATTTGGCTTATTTTTTTTTTCATTCAAATTGTCCTTTGACTGTGCACATTAATAAGGTTGGATAATTTCCTAGAGAAATTCACCTGGTGCACATTGTGCCATAGGAGACACGGTGGCCTCTCCTGGGATTCGGACCAACAGCATCCAGCGATCGCACTGCTCCATTAAGCGCCATGCCCCCTGCTGGCCACATCGACTTCCCTCATGTTTAGATTCCTTAGAGGTAGGGCAAAGCGTACTGAAATAAATGTACTGTCTGGGATAGGAAACAAAGGACAAGAAAAGGCCAGAACGAAAGAAAAGAAAAAGGCAGACATTAATCACCATGTTCAATAAGTTAGGGGTTATAAACTAGGAGGGAGAGAGTGGTGTAGGAGGAAATAAAAAAAGATTATCTGAGCTCTGTGGCTGATAAGTACACAGTGAGCCGGCTGGGCTGGGCGGCTGGCCGTATTTGCAGAAGTGCGGCGTGATCCATCATGGGATGAAGACGGACTCCATTGAGCCGACTGCCCCGAAGACCTCCTCACTGTGGGGCAGTGCCGCAACACGCTGGGGGATTCTGGGAAACGGCAAAAATACAAGTGAGGGTTTTGCTTCAGTGGGTATGCCAAGCCAGCTTGGGTGGGGACCTGCTCGTGGTGCCCTGCGTGTGCCCGTCTGTGCCCATGTGTGTGTGCCCGCCTGCGTGTGGCCTTGTCTGCCTGCACACGTGTGCACTAAGCCGTGAAAGCTGTGCCTTCTGCCGTAAGCACCACCACTTTTAACAGCGTAATTGGATTGATATTAAGATGCATCCTTGGGATTAATCTTAGCCTGGCAAAATAATTAGCCAGTCAGGCAGAGATGAAGCATTCACTACTCCTATTTCTCCAAATATCTTAAGATTGACTCGATCCCAGTTACTGATGGCTGGCAAACTGCAGTTATTACACAACTAATTACTGATTAATCACTGCCAGCATTTCAGTTTTTGATCAAATTCTTATTGATTACAGAACTGAACTTCACAAAAAAACTTTCATGGAAACTCTCTCTGGCCAGTCATGACCATTAATCATCTCTGTAAATCGTTGCCAATAGCAACAGCGATAGATGGTCACCCCCCCCACCATGGTCTGAAATCATGCTGATTTACAAATTACCTTTGGTCCCCCGTCGCCTTCCGTTGTGCTAATTACTCCGCCCAGTTTGGCGAGGGCCTGTTTCCCACCACAGGTACTGTGGGCCAGACCTGGATGCAGTGAGTCGCGGTTTAAACATGCCGGCCTCGTGTCGTTGGGTGGATTTGTTCCTGGAATGAAAATATTCATTCTTACACTTTTCCGGTCTTATTATTTGCCTAAGTTGCTGCTGTTGTTTTTTTTTACTCTCATTATGTTCCAGAACTCTGAAATATTGTTTCTGTGGCAATCTGTCTTATTTTGGAGTCACCAAGTACGTCAAATAATTATACATACAGGGGCCTTTGCCAGGGAATTGTGGCGATTTCTCCCTGTCATTGAAGAGACTCATTATTGAGAAAGAGCAATATTCATTACCTTCAAAATGAGCCGCTAATATGATGCAACATAAAAGGCATTTAATGAGGTTTTTCTGGCTTTTAATTTTGTATTTAAAAATTCATATTACAAATGATCATGCTTTTAATGAAGATTGGAAAAATCAGCAACTGTATACCATACAAGATGAATCCTCCCAGAAATAATGACATTAAGTAGATTTTTTTTAATTTTGTGGATGATCGGCCCCATTCGTCATGGAAAAAATCTGTGTATGTCTGCGATGTTATAATTAAACTGCTTCTGCTGGGGTTTCAAGGGGGGGGCTGCGTGAAAATGAGCAGTGTGTCACATGGCACGCGCTGGCCAGTCTCTCGGGGCTTTACTATGTTCGTTTTTGATAGCAAGTAAACATCATGCATACGCAAACAGAGACACCATCAAACAAAGACACACACACACACAGGATTACTCACACACAGACACACATATTGATGCAGAACAGTAGCTCCACCTAGTTAGCATGTCACACAGGAAGAGAGGATCTCTCTTTCTCTCTCTCACACACACACACACACACACACGCATACATATGTTTGTATTCATATCTTTGTGGGGACTGTCCATTCAATTCCATGGGAAAACCCCACTTCCAACAATGTAATATATACATAACCCACAAGCACACAGTTAGCTGTTAGCAGGACGCACCAAGCTCATGTGTTCTTTACAAATTACTCCTTGCAAGCACTATTTTTCAACCTATGTTTAAGTGCGCTGTCAGGTGTAAAGAGATGTGATGTCGGCTTGTTTTGCCTTCCCCGCGCGTACCGTAGTAATGTATTAGTTTTTAACACCCTCTCAATAACCTCATTTTTAGCAGTTAATGTCTCACAAAGGCTTCATTATCCCCTGTGATAGAGGGATAGAGGGATAAAGGGGAGAGGTTATAAATAAAGTCAGAAGGCTTTTGTGTGTGTGTCTGAGGGGCTGGGGGGAAAATTCCCAGCATTCATTGCACTGCACGGGTTAACCGTGTTCCTGACACGCCGAGGCCTCAGGGCTGACCTCACTGCTCCACGTCGTCTAATCAAAGCAGAAAGATGTGCTGCCGCGAGCCGGATCACTGGCGGCCGGCACTGCGCTTCAGCTGAGCAGAGCCCCACCCCCCCGAAGTGCGTAGAGAGGGCATCTCTGTCGCCGATGGAGCACGGGGTAGCCGGAGAAATCACACGCCCCCCAGAGGATTATCAGCTGAAGAAACAGGCTCACTGTGTGGAAGCTTAACGAGACAGGGCGAATCGGATCACCCCGGCTGGCTTAGGCCGAGCCTACTCCTATTTCCAGTGTCTAGCAGCATGGCTGTTGGGGGGAAGGGGCGGGGCCAGGCGGGGCGGGAGGAGTCAGCTTTGATGGAAGCTCCCATAGGAGTGAGGTTGAAGGACAGAGGCTTGTAGTAAACCATGTTTTGCATCCTAAACATTTTTGATCAGCTGCAAACAACCAAGATGGAGATGCTTCAGCAGGAAGATGTCAGGTGGGGGTCCCTCCCCAGGCCCCCGCAGGACAGTACTGTAGTGCTTGATTACAGCCGGATCTCTGCATGAGGGCTGCCGGTCGGCCTGCTCTGACACAGGAGCCGTCCTGGGTGCCGGTCACGGTGGGCGAGGTGCTGGTCCCTCAAGCAACCCCAAGTGTAGCAGATATTTGGAACATTGTGTAATATGGCAATAAGTGTTGCTTCATTTGGGAAGTTCCATCTCTGGGAGGCTTTCAGGGTGAGCTGGTGGGGGGCGTGGCTTGTCCTTCACCAGAGAGCACCCTCTGCATTAACCACGGAGTCAAAAACATGTGGGGAGCCTTTCAGGCAAATAATGGAGGCAACCTTTCCCAGGAACTCCTGCCATTAAAAACCCCCATGGGCAAACCGGGCCGAAGGCACTGAGGGTTCTGATTGGTGACACCACCACCCATTTCCACCAGGGAGCCCCCTTGCACGCCCTCCATTTAGGACAGGGAGGAAAATGTCCCTCCCCACCCTGCATCCGTGTCCATGGGCTTCCCCCCAATGCCCCCATTCACCATCCTCAGCCCTCTGTATGACCCCCACATCTGCTGTGCCCCCGCGTCTTGGCCCTGTCCTGCCAAAACGACATTAGCGTGTCTGTTATTCAAATATCAAAGGCTGTGTGAGCCCCATCGCACTCGCCAGCCGTCTTTAAAGTGTCTCTCTCTATTGGTCTGATTCCAAAAACTCCATCCTCTGATATCCAGGAAGCGTCTCTGCACGGAAGAGCCGACCCCACGAATGATAATGAACAGAGACGGCAGCCTCTCGCGGAGAGCTGCGCTCCGGTGCTCACTGTGGCGCTCCTTTCACTCAAAGATCAGATGCACCTGGCGGGCCGGTTGAACCGCCGCCACATCCAAGCACCCTGGTAATTCTGTGACTCCCACAATCCGTGGCATCAGCCCCTCTGAGATAAGCTGAAGGCCAGCATCAGATGGTGGTGCTCAGAGCAGAGAGGCAGGCGCAGTGCGGCCATCACCGTCCCGCCGGCATTAACGAAGATAGAGCTCGGCAAGGGGGCACCTCCAGAGGAGTAATCAGAGGCTGTAAAGCCACCCCCGAACATCCCAGGTCAAGACAACCCCCCTGCCATTTTAACCACACTGGGGTCCACATCTGACAGGCCATCGCTGCATGGTGCCTCCACCCAGCCAGGAGATCGCACAGGCACGGGGCTGGTGGGGGAGGGTCAGGACCCACAGCCCAAACGTTCCCCCCACAAATGGGCATGTATCAATCTGCCCTGGGTCATTGGGTTGGAATTATCGTAACGTGTCACACTCTCTCGTCATGCTGGAAGCCTCCTTTGAAATTACAGAACATTTTAAAAGTCCTTCAATGTCTGCTTTTTTTCTTGTGAGGATTTCGGCTTGATTCAAATATTTTGTGAGTTTTTTGTCTCCCTAATAAGTTGCTTAGAAACAAGGCGGGGATTCATTTATAGATCTGAAGCTCAGATAATTAACTCGTAGCAACCTGGTAACACTTGATGCTTTTAGGTAGATTCAGTGAGAAAATAAACACAAAAAGGGAATTGTGGATCTTTTTTTAGAAAATCTTTTTGATAAGTAAGAGCTAACGGATTAATGTGATTTCTCGCTGGCTCTGGATTCGACAGAGGTGGGAGATGGATTGAGGAGAGGGAAGATAGATTGGGGCACCATCCATAGGAGGGACATCTCAAAGTCACTATCATCCCCACAGACCATGGACTACATCTGTCAGACTGTGTTATGCTCGGCACTCTGAATCAGCTGCTGCGACATCCCCTTTAAAAGAGCTCGCTAAATATAAAAGCTGCCCCTTATCAGGAACAAGGAAGCATTTTCCATGGGTAGGCTAGCTATAGATTTTAAGCATTTTACAATTTAATGTAAGCTTGAGTCATTTATGTGCGATTTAAGAGCACCCGTGGATAGCCTGCACTGCATAAATACTAGCATGTGCCCATATTTACATATATAGTTGCAAGCTTTGCTCAATCGACAGTTAGTGCTCGATGAAAAGTCTGAATGCCGACACACATCCCCATATAGGAAGCTGGGCGCTAAGCCCCTTCTGATCATCACTATGAGCATGTCATGGCCACACAACCCTCATCGACACTGAAAATAACGAGGATATTAATTACAGCAAAGGGACATCCATCAGGCACTTGACAGCTTTCCCGGTTTGAAGGTGATCTTTGCCGTAAAAACAGATGGCATCCTGGGAAGCCAAAAATGAGGGTTTCGATTTGTTAGCATGATGGGGTGGGGGGTGAAAACGGGAGTTTTTGCAGAAGAGCCCTGAAGGGGGAGGTCAGGCCTAAGGCTTGGTGCTGCTTCATGCCGAGTGTTAAATGTGCAACTGTGCAGCCAATTAACCTACGATACATATAGCGCAGTGAAGGGGGGAGTTAAATACATTAATTTGGCTGGAGGGGGCGCTGATGTTCGATATATTACATATATGGCACACACATACACAGACACACACACACTCTCACCTGGCAGGCTCCCATACACAGCAGATCTCGAACGGTGGCATTGTTACCACACATGCCTGGCTCTTGGCTTCTCTGCAGGAAGTCGTGATCTGAATTCCCGGTGTCACCTGCAGGAATCTTGTTGCCTTCACATTAGGGACTGTAAAATCGCTTAGTGCGGCTGTCCATTCCTTACTGCAAAGGAAAGAAGCAGTTGGGAAAAAAAAAACTGACAAAATGAATTATTCTGAAAAAATACTGAAAAAATAACACATAAGCCGCCGAATGTTTTTTGCTGTTTCAGAGATAAATGCTTTGCCAAGAGCTCACTGCTGAAATGTTTCCTCCTGTAGGCAAAATATCAGATGCGTTGACGAAAAAATTAAAAAATGTCCTTTTAAATAGAGAATGGTTAAGAAGGGAAAATGTTCTTTCTTTTAGAGGAAAAGCTATACATAAAGGCAAACAAAAGACAGTGGTCCTTAAAGATAATCATCACGATAAAACTTTAATTAAAACTTTACTTCAGAAGCACAATAAATGGAAAATATCGAATGCCAGGCATTATCCTGCAGACAGTTATGACTGTTCTCACTTCATTAGACCAATAACGAAAACCTATAATTCAAAACAATACCTTACATGTACAGATGAAATTTCCATTTCCTGTCCTCTGTCTGCCTTCTCCTGTCCCTCATTTCCCATCTTCTGTCCCATGGGGCGATCTGGGTCACCGTGCTAGGTGCGCCATTCCGCCGAGACGTGGCGACATTTCACAAAGGAGTCTGCGTCTCCGTCCCACGTGTGACACTTTGGGAGATTAAGCTTGCAGAATCAATCTCTTCAGGCCGCCGCTAAAAATTGCCTCTCGTACATTTTATTCTTTGAGAGGAGGGCTGATGAGCATCTGGGGTTGTCAGCGTGATCGTCTCTGCTGGCACTTAGATGTCACCTGCCCTGACATGCATCTGCCTTGCAGTCTCCGATGTCAAGGGGCTCAATCATCTAGCAGGCTGAAGAGCGCCGCCCTACCTGCCGTCTCCTGCACTTCTCTGAGTTGTCCTGCCTGTGTCACCAGTGGCAATGCTGCCCAGAGCTGACCCCGCCTTTAGCCAGCAGGGGCGCCCTTCTTCCTCTCACGTACAAAGGCCTGGCCAAACGACAATGTTTCTTCCCACACATAAGAATAAAACATATAGATAGTACTTTCCACTATTTTAAAGCTTATCAGTGTAGGAAGGGGTGTGGCCATCAGGGCCTGGAAAGTCAGGTGGCCAGAGTTTTTTGCTGATTAGCTCCACCCCAAAGTCTGACTATGGGTTACATGCGTGTAAGGTGTCAGTTCTGAGCTTTTGTGATGTTTTTTGCTTGTTTTCTCATGCATATTTACATTGATTATCAAAACACAAGGTAACTGCACAATTCAGTGAGCTATCTGTGCTCAGCCAAGGTCATCTATATGGTAATGATGGCAGATTCAACAGGAGTGTGAGGAAGGTGTGAAGCCGACTGTTTAAAACTCTTCTACCCAACCCATAACCTGTGGTGGGGGGGTCTGCTGTCGGTGGGTACCTTTTTCTGAGGTGGGGTCAGGCTGAGCATATGCTTAGACTTTAAGGTCAAATTGTCAAATGGGTGCAGGTTTGTCGGGAAGGGGCAGGGGAGGTATATGTTAAGGGTACAGAAATGCCCTGTTAAGCTTGTGTATTCACTTATTCAGATTGTCAAACACACACGTGTTAAATTTCTCCTTGTATACACGCTTAAAAAGAAAGTTTGCCCTGTTTAATTTCCCTGCAATGGAGTACATGTGGACACTCATTACTAATAATGTATTTTGTACAACCTGCAGCATCGTTAGTGTGGCGCTTTTTTAAGAGCAGAGCACAAATCTGCAGGATAATTAATACGCTCCCGATCCGCTTGGAGGCTGGACTGTCCGCGCCCTGCCACACACAACCAGGGCAGAAGGAGTGTGCATGTGTGTGTATCTGCGTACTCTCTGAAGAACAGGCAGCCGTACCTGCAGGCCCAGCAGCAACGTCTAGTCCACCTTACAGGCCTGTAGGAGGCGCTAACATCCAGGCTGGCCACCATTCCCTTGCTGTTAAAGCATTTTGTCCGCAATGTAAGAATTTCAGTGGCAAGCACTGAGGCGTACAGACCCCCCACTGAGTTAGAGGGCTCGACGGTGAAAGACCTGCCACTAAGCGATGCTGGGGTCCTGCAGGAGGAGGCTTTGGGCAAGAACCTTCAAAAGACCTTGGAGGCTCAGGAAGGCAGCGTGCTCCTGGTTTCTCTGTGTTTCATCACATGATGAATGCAAGGTCTGCACTAACGTGTCAGCTTTGCTACATTAATGAGAAATATAGCATCTCGCTATGGTTTCCGGTGTGAATCGTGCTAATTTCGGCTGCTCCCGCTGTGCCTTCATCGGCGCCCATCGCACTGGCAAACATAACAGCCCAATGTCCTTAAGGTTGACTGGGGGTGGAAGCCATGAAGAAATATTAGTACAAAAGATCATAGTGGTTTTAAAAAGAGTGTGCAGCAAATGCTGCTGGACCCGATCCAACTCCTGAAGTTGTGTTAAAATACTTTACCGAACCTTTCAGTTGGCATTGCCGTTTCCATGGGGACCATGATCCGCCGAGCTGCCGAGGCTGCATGCCTGACAATAATAATCGTATGCCGTCACCCACACTGTCACCAGGAACACCACGACGTGACCCTGCTGTCGAACCTGGGTAGGCACAGGCTCTCTGAAGGTTGTAGGTTCCAGTCCTGGCCGTGGTCCTGCTTGAACGAGTTCCTTAACCCTGAAACAAGCAGTCTAAGTGAAGTCACTTCCAGGGAAATGAAAGGCAGGGGGGCGTTCACACCTGTGTCCCTCCCCGACCCCCAGACGAGCCCTAACAACAGTGGCGTCAGTCACGCCAGCCCGCTCTTTCGCCCCCTGCAGTCCGTGTATCATGAGCGCCCAGGTACCCCCGCCTGCTTCTCCTCTGTTTATCCTTCTTGTAAGCATTGGTCCGGCCTGCGGGGGCAAGTGACTTGGCCCTCAATGCCACGCCAGGCGAGGCGAGCACCACACTCCGGAAGCCACTCTGCCACTTAATGCCCATTGTGCTTCCTGAACATTATTATGGGATGGCTGCTTGGCATAATTGCTGGACTTTGAGACCGATTCAACCTAACAGCTCGTTATAATGATGGGGGCATCAGTAGAAAGCGTTGGCTTGTACCCCTGGGGGGATATAAGGCAGCTAATCAGTGCTCCATTGTGATTGTTATATAGAGGGACACAGCCAAGGGAATGGGCGGGGATTTAACGTAAAAAGACAGAGACCAGGGACAGGATGGGTGTTGATACAGTACAGTCCTTCTTGGAGTCCAAGGCGTGGCAGAGCATTGTGGGATATCAGAGTTTTTCAGTGGATTGTGCACTCAAAGCCTATCTGTTGTCATGCCTCAGGCCAAAGCAGATAAGTTAAGAATATCAGAAAAACTGTGAGAGTCACAGGCAGCAGTGGGAGAAATGTGGTCCCCAAACCCCACAGTAAACAGGATGACCGTGGGTTGTCAGTCAGTGATAGGTGGATTGGATGAGATGACAACTGATGACTGATAGTCTGCAACAACAATGCCCACTGTATGATTCAAAGCTTTACCTCTCCTTTTGGTAGTCACAGCCAAAAGAGGCGGGCACCATGAATACAGGACTGCTAAGTGAGCTGGAGTCACTGGCAATCTCTGTGGTGCTCCTCACCCTCTGGCCTCACAGAGGACAGCAGCTCAACGGGAACGCTGGATTGAATCAGCTTTGATGTTCTGTGTGGCCTCCAGGAAAGAAGGTTTTTTTTAATCCTTCCGAGCAAATGTGCAAAGTCATAAATCCAGCATCATGCCGGCTTCCTGGAGGACGGGGTGAGGGAATGGCCATCAGGGGATCTGCATGTGGCCAGGAATGGTTTGGCTACATTTACATTTGTACAAATTATAAATTAAGCCAACCTATTAATTAATCACCGTTGGGAAAAATCAGGGTCAGACATCTATGAATAATTTTGTGCCCTTAGCATCTTAACTTTGGGAAGCTGAATTTCCTGATGCACTGTAGAACTTGAAATAGATATGAAGTGGAGTAGGAAATGGCCAATACAAGATCCAGAAGATTCCCAAACACACGCCAACAGTGTGACAGCGGCCCTGATGAAGCCATGATGATTAGACGGGAGCCCAAGAGCCCCCCTGGAATGGTCCGGAATGGTAGGGGATTTTGTTTCTACAGGGATGGGTGCGGCTCCACACTCACACTGAGACTTAGACCAGGGCTGCCCAACTCCAGTCCTGGGGGGGCGGAGCCCTGTGTAGCTTAGTTCTTTCCCTGTTCCACCATAAATGATTCAGCTTAAGAGCTGTGTGGTAATTAGCACAAGGAGTTGAATCAGGTGTGTTAAATGAGGGGAAACACAAAAATGTGCAGGGCTCTGGCCCTCCAGGACTGGAGTTGGGCACCCCTGACTTAGATATTACTGATCGGGGCTTTTTCCCCCTACAGGCAGACATGAGCGCAGCAGGAACTTCCCACACCGGCGTGCATGATTACTCTCTTGCCGAAGAGAGTCGGAGACAAAGGGGGAGCAGGTGTAAACAGCACGATTCAAGGCATCCATCAGACAGACCCATCCCGTTAATTCACTCTACTCCCCCCCCTACCCCCGCACTGTGCCTCCTTTAATTGGGGATTTGGGCTCATCCAGAAGAAAATACCATGTACAAAGAGTCCCTCATTGTAAGGAATATGCTTTTTTAATGAGTTTCTGGTTCCCTGTTAAAACGACTGCGCGTCGATGGCAAAATCGTCCTGCCTGTACATTTTAAGATGTATCACACAATCCCCCATAAAGCACTGAGGCAGACTTTCATAATTACATGCATATTTTAGCAGCTCTCTGCCAATGCAAATGTAAGCTTGTCTCCCGAGTCACATGGCGTGTTCCCGGGCTCCTTAAAAAGACAGCCTGTTCCAGATTGTTCCTTAAAAACCAGAGATCCACTGCTCCCCCCACCATGTCATACAGGAGCTGTTGTAGGGCCCAGTGGATGCAGGTGGAGAGGGGGTCAGATAAACCCCAGGGGCCGAATATGAAAACTTAAAAATGGTGGACTTCTTTGACGAAGAAGGCCAAGCATAGTATAGCCGTCCCCTCACCTCTGTTTCTATTCGTTTCTTTTTCTTGCTAAAAGCCTCTTCTGTTCCCATCCTTCTGCTGGCCAAAAAAATAAATCAACACACAGCTGCTATGTGCAGCCAAACATGCAGTAAACACTCACTGTGACTGTGTGTGCCATGCTAATGGGCAAGACGTAGCAGAGTGCGTGAATTAAGCAAACAGTCACGTCCAAAACGGGCCTTCTTGTCCTGAGTACATCTGCCGGCCGGCCACTTTAGAGTCTCCTCTCTGCGGTCCTTCTCTTCCATTACCGACTATTACCCCTTTCTGTTCACTCATTTGATCCACAAAGTCATTTTCATTATTGCAGTCTTGTTTATTCATGGCAAATGGTAGAGGAGTACAATGAAATCTTTTACTGCATAATTTGAGAAAATTGTTTATTGCGTATATGTTGTTCTCTCCATCTTTAGCTAAAGTGGGGCCTGTGATGCCGTCCGTTTGCGACCCCTGCCTGGTGGGACTGTGATAAATCTCAGTAGCACTGCACCCACAGGCTGAGGATTTCCTCAAAGGTCCAGCAGTCCTGGGCAGACCAGGAGAGAGTCGCCCAACAGGATGTGCGTGAGCTGCAGATACTTCACTGATCTGTGGATGACGGTAGAGCCCCTCAGACTTGATGTAACCATGTGGAGATGTGGCCAACATGACAGTCACCTCCAATCAC
Organism: Mormyrops attenuatus; assembly: GCA_026777985.1. Classification (NCBI taxonomy): domain Eukaryota; kingdom Metazoa; phylum Chordata; class Actinopteri; order Osteoglossiformes; family Mormyridae; genus Mormyrops; species Mormyrops attenuatus. Next base: position 18,738,110 of record JAODKC010000039.1, on the reverse strand, counting down.
ACAGTGACTACACCAAAAGGCTTTGAGCAACACAGTGATTGATCATAATACAGGGAGCTTCAACACAGTGACCAATCACAGGACAGAGACCTTCAACATAGTAACCAGTCAACTCAGAGCATCACAGTATTACTGGAGAAACATGTAGTCATCATGTGGAGAGAGGCACGTGGAATTTGGGGTAGTGAACTCTAGGTGGTAAAGCCTGGGCCATTGAATGAATCTGCTCCAAGAAACATCAAGCCATACAAAAGGTTAGTTAGTTAGTTAAAATCTCCTTAATTCACCGTGAATGAAAACATCAGCTGACAAAACATTATTACAAGTGGCACGGAAAGACAGGCTGACCTGCCAGAGCTCATGGTGAACCTGGTGTTTCAGAGGTCGGGAGAAATCAGCTGTCCTGCCCTCCCCTGAATGCTGGCCTCTGTGATGGGTGCCCCCGTGCCAAGCCGTAGCCGCGCCGGAAGAGGTTTCTTCAAGCCCCCCCGCTCCCCCACCGGTTCTATTACTGACACAATGATTTCATAAACGGATGTGATAGGTACTTGTGCTTGGGCTTGATCTGTTGGGGTGGGGTGCGTGGCCCCTGACTTACCGGCTTAACAGCCCTGGAATATACAGCATTAAGGATCACATGGTGAAACTGAGCACAGTGATCTGTGAGCAGCATGGTGCACTGGGTTAGCGGCCAAAGTCAGCAGAAACTAAAAACAAAGGATTCTGGTGGGGGGAAGGGGGGTCACAGAGATCGTCTGCAGAATGTCTCCTTAACCCCCCCCCCCCACCCCCGATGCTCTTCACACTGCACTTCATGTCTCCTTGCTGTTTGAGAGGCAGCAGGGTGCCATTATTTTGAGGGGGGGTCCTTTTCGTAATGAAGGAGGAGGGGCGGCAGGTTTACAGGGAGCTCTGCAAGGTCGAACAAAGCGCGTGTGAGCCTCCCGACATGCTGCAGGGGGAACGTGGTTCTAATTAAAGCCCCTCCCCTCCCCCGCACCGAGCCCAGAATGGAGAGGGGATTTTTATTTCTCTCTCTTACTCCTGTCACACACAGTGTAACTGCACTCTTTCCCTGTTATGATGGTATCGAAGCCAAAGCCTTGGGCTTCTGTGAAAGCCCCACTGACAGAGGGCGCTGGTGGTGCAGACTGTGACTGCATCAAACTGCATTCTCACGCCAGGCTAAATAGAATTAAAGTTTAAGAAGGTGCTTGCTGACAGGGATGGGCAGAGTAGCGCCCCATGGTGACGGATGTAGGCGCCATGTGCTGGAAAAGAGACGCAGATGGCCTCAACTGGACCCTGCACCTCGGACATGGTGCCCTCAGGGAGGCCCCCCCCCGCCTCAGGGGTCCTAAAAAACACCCCCCACTTCTCCATAAAGCGTGACTCCATCAGAAATTCATCGTCAGACGGCAGTGCAACCTGTGATTCACGGCAGGTGCCGAAACATCTGCTGTATGCGCCGCAGAGCAGTTTCACACTCTGACATCACTCTGCTAACCTGCGTGCAGACAGCAGGGCTGCGAAATGGAAACCAAAAAAGCATATTAATATAAACTGCGAGCTTCAAAATGCAGCTGTGTGTCTGTGTGTGTGTGTCTGCATGTGTCTGTATGTGTGTGTGGTGTCTGTGTTTGTGTCTGCACGTGCATTTTTGTATTACATTGTGGGGATCAAACCTGTAACTTTTTACCTTGTCGGGACATTTTTTCAGTCCCCACAAACATAACCTAAATTTTATAAAAAATATGTGAATTCAGTCAAAAAATAAAAAATGCCAAAAGTCTTGCAGTTTATTTTTGTTTGTTATTTATGGTAAAGGTTAGGGCTGGGTAAGGGTTAAGGTTGTTATTGTTGGGAATAGGGTTTTTCCCATATAAATGAACGGACGTCCCCACAAAGATATGAATACAAAAATATGTATGTGTGTGTGTGTGTGTCCTACAGGGCTGATAGGGTAGCATCAAGCCAGACATCTTCAGATCATGTGTGGTGCTGTTATGTTATACTTATGGGAGGCCAGGGTACCTGTCTGAGGTGCGGAACTGGGACACTATTTGCTATCAAAGCAGCGATACTCACACTGGAAAACGTATGAGATTGTTTAGTCCCAGCGGGTACCCATAAGAGGGAATGCCTTTCATTGCCCAAGGGAGAGCCTCTACATGCTGTTTGGACTTCCAGCTGGGGGGGGGGGGGGGGGGGGGGGCCCCAACGGGTATTAAGGGGTTATAACCCAAACCTGGGACAGCCAACTTCCAAGGGCGGCACACAACCCCCACCGGTGGC
>JAODKC010000039.1:18724015-18734191 GCA_026777985.1 Mormyrops attenuatus | reverse complement strand
CATCACAGAGCTCACTGTAACCTCAGTCACTCACCCATCACAGAGCTCACTGTAACCTCAGTCACTCCCCCATCACTGAGTTCACTGTACCCTCAGTCACTCCCCCATCACTGAGTTCACTGTAACCTCAGTCACTCCCCCATCACAGAGCTCACTGTAACCTCAGTCACTCACCCATCACTCCTCCACACAAGAGCTCCACGCTCCTCCTATGACCCTAATAGTCCCACTTCTAGAGGCCAGATCAGTAACACTGTAATTGTTACTCTTTCAGTAATCCCCCTTCTCTTCACGTTGACCATAAATCACCCGAAGACAGTATTTTTTGTTTGGTCAGCTATTGAAAATTTCCCCAGAAGACTTACTTTGGAAACACTGATCACTTGGTCCCATCAGTAGGGGGTTTTAATCCCACACCTGCCCGGCCCCGTCCCAGCATTAATCACGCAGCTGCCTCCATCGTCCCCACTTGGCAGCTGACACATCCATCCCTCTTTTCATTTACCTCCAGTTTCGGCAGCAGCAGCACGGTTTAATCGCTGGCTGCCGTAACTGAGGCTGGCCTCAGGTGTTTGCCAGTGCCTGGGCCACTGCACCGTGTCAGCCACCACAGCCAAAATCAGAGAGTGCGGGGGGCTGTTTGGTAGGCAAACATGGTGGCTGGGGGTGGGGGGTGTAGCAGAAGGATGTTGGACCGGTGTGTTTGTGAAACAATTAGCTGTAGTCTGTTCACTACTCATGCACTAGTCATACATTAACTATACACTAATCTTTTTTTTTTTCACAACCAATTTTTTATTGGATTTTAGTATAATGCACACAAAAGTGACACATCAAAACTGTGCAACGTACAAAACAGAAGAGAAAAAACACCAGAACCAAAACCCCACAGGCACCCACCCCACCTCCGGAGCAAGACATTAAAGGAAACAAAAGAAAAAATGATAGAGTAAAACTATATACATACACATTAATATACAACTACACACTAATCTCAGACACACCGTTTACACACCACTCACACACTGCTCACATATCACTCACACATTACTCACACACTGCTCACAAACCTCTCACGCACTGCTTACACACAATTTACACACCGTTCACACACTACTTACCCACTGCTCACACACTGTTCACAAACAACTCACATACTACTTACACACTACTGACACACTGCCCACACACTACATAGACACCACTCACACACTACTGACACACTGCTTACGCAGAACTTACACACATGCTTTAACTCTGATGAGCTGAGGCTCAAACAAATACTGTAAGCATCTAAGTAACTTCCTTAGCCCCCCCCCACCCACACACACACACACACATGTATCATTAATCAGCAGTGCCAATACGATTCTGTGAGATCGCCCACACCCCTGGGGGGTACAAAATAAAATGGGCAAAATCAGGAGTATGCATTTAACACTGAAGTACGCATTTAACTTTAAGTAAAAAGTCAGTGTTAAACGAGCCATTTTAGGCCTCACTGGCCCCAAAAGGGGAGCAGAGTCAAGCAAAGTAGTGGAACAAGATGGTCTCCTAAAACCACGGGGGGGAAGAAAAGTTACATATATGTCATAAGGCAGGTCCTGAGGAGTGACCCCATCCTTTGAGACACTTTATAAATGTTGGGAATTGCTGCAAGATTCACACTGTGCCATATTACCATCAGCAGTCATTGCATAATCTCCCACACTGGTTCAGCTCACACCTGCATTAATAAGCCATTCATTAAGTGGCCCTGGGGTTTCCCTGAAACACTTCAGTGTAATTGCCAGCCATGTCCTGTAGGAGAACAGACCTCGAGCCCCTCTGGATAATCGCGTCGGCCACACCCGTGGGTGACCTCGGAATCCAGGAAAGGCCCTACCTTCTCCCACCTCAGGCACAGATCTGGAACAGCTAATTGTCACTCAGGGGCATTTTGCTCACCAGACTGCTGCAGGGGGGGCTGCGGGACATCCCCTGAACTCTCCCCAGGCGGTCCTGCTATAGAAACTCCTTGGGGACCGCTACATTAGCTACACGCTAACTGTAAACTGGATGGTCTGCAATCCCATTGCTGGAGACACCGGGATCATTCCCAAATCCATACCGAGCTCATCCCAGCATGCAAAGGCAACTGGGGTGCGGGTTTGAGATACAGGAAGCAACAAGGAAGAAAGAGAAACAGCCCCCCCTCCCCTGCTGCCCCACTGCTCCCATCACGCTGTGAGTGTGAGTATGTGAGTGTGAGCGTGTGAGTGTGAGTGAGCACGAGGGTGATGCATCCTCCAATGAGACTCAGGGTTTCATTCTTACTGTCTTCAAGGTGAAAATGAGTGTCAGTCTCCACACGCTTCACGCCTGTGCTGGTGATTTCATCTCTTTGTTTTGAGAGGAAGGGGATAAAATCACATACACATTAAGCAAACGGTCATTTTCTTTGCTTTACATCTTGTGGTGGTGGCTTTGGGGTAATATTACATGTGGCTATTTTGTTGTCGTCATGAGGGAATATTTTAATAAATAAATAATAGATTTGTTATGGCACGTAAATCATCTAAATGTAAAATAAAAGCAAATGTTGCTCATTTGGTGTATTATATATTTGTCACTTTATGCCATCGCCGTTTCTGTGTACGTTTTGTCTTCTGCTTTTGAGTCGGCAGATGTGAGAACACGAACTGAATATAAAGAAGGGCTCTAATCGTTTATAATAAAAGGGTAAACAAATGAAATGGTGCCTCATTCATACTCAACGGCGCCCCCTGCTGGTCATCCCCTACCAGGGCGGTAGTGCACATCCAGGTGAACGACGTGAATGAATTCCCACCGGCTTTCCGGGAAGCCACGTACCACGCAGCTGTGACGGAGGGCAAGATCTATGACAGCATCCTACAGGTGGAAGCTGCGGACCTGGACTGCTCCCCACAGTACAGCCAGATCTGCAACTACGACATTGTCACGCCTGACACGCCCTTCGCCATCGACCGCAACGGTCAGTGACCATTCAAACAGTCAAACACGTACAGTACACACATGGGGGATCGTACAGGTACATTACAGACACACGGGAGAGCATGTATGTAGAGTACATGCATATAGGACATCATATATGTACATTACAGGCACACGGGGATCATACATGTACATTGCAGACACACGGGAGATCATATATGTACATCAGACTCACTGGAGATCATACATGTACGTTACATGCACATGAGAGATCATACATATATTTTACACACACTGGAGATCATACATATATTTTACACACACAGGAGATCATACATGTATATTACAGACATATGGGACATCATGCATGTACACTACATACACACAGGAGATCATGTACATACAGTATGCTCACATGGGAGATCGTACACATACATTACACACACACGGGAGATCACACATGTACATTGAAGACTCACGAGAGATCATGTATGTACAGTACATGCACATAGAGGTTTATGATCTGTGTGTGCCTGACAGTGACTCAGGATCCCTCCTTAGGCCTAAGGGCCTGTGTGTTTTTCTGCTCCCCCCCAAGTAACCAGAGGGTGGGGCTGTTCATCAGGCTACCTTGGCTGTGGTTCATCCCTTTGTCACCCTGGGAGGTTGGGAAGAGGGCTCTATTGTTACATTCCATTTTACTCAGAAGTTGGAATTTCTAAGTTCCTAGTTGGAAATTTCAACTGGAACGCCCCCTGAAGTCGGAATTCTGACTCGGAAAGTCAGAGGCGCCCCTGCTACCCGCAGCCCTGACCTCAGGATTCAACATGACTGCGCCCTTTACCACCAGAAATGAAAGCTGTGGCTATATACTGTTATTTACACTTATATGTTATTTGTGTGTCATGAAATCAATCGTATTGGTGCAAACTCACACCCGGACAGAAACTGACATTGCTAAATGGCTTCCTGACTTCTTGTACTGGAATGTGGTTAACTTGTGTGTGATGTCATTCCCAGCTCCGACTTCTGAACTCCAAGGTAAATGGAAGACAGCTATCTGTCAGACACTGGTGGGGGACACTGTCTCCTAAAGGGGTTTCCCACATGTGACAGAAGCCCCCCCCCCCGGCCTTTAAATGTGATGTCTAGCTGGTGGCCCGTGAAGATCTTTACTGCTGTTCCACCTAGCATGGTTACATCCGTGGCATATACAAATACAGCGAGAGAGGGAGGGAGCATTGTTAACACCCCCCGCTTGCATTGCTCAGGACCATCTGCAGCCTTTTGCCAAAGCCGGTGGAAGACGCTGTGCTGTCACACACCGGCAACGGTGCCACTGTCAGGCACTGCACGGACACTGCACACTGCATTAGCCATTTGGATAAGGCTCAGAGACTCAGAAGTGACCAGGTGGCCCCGGGTTCGAGAAAGCTCTGTAGCCCCTTTGGGCAGACTGGTTGTTAAGCCTCCACCCATCCACTCAGCAGGCTTAAATTAATTAAGCCTCCCTTAAATTATAGCTCTAGCCGCCCCCACCCCGCAGCCAAGCCAGATCGATCCATGGCCTGAATCCCGCCACTCTGTGAGGTCATCCAGGTGCAGTTCTCTGGCTACCAACCACCCATCTTGATGGCTTCATGTGCTCTGCTCCTCTTAGGAAATATCCGGAACACGGAGAAGCTAAGTTACGACCGTCAGGGGCAGTACCGCATCCTGGTGACAGCGTTCGACTGTGGCCAGAAGAGGGCAGAAGACAGCGCACTCGTGCATATCGACGTCAAGCCCGTCTGCAAACCAGGCTGGCAGGGTGAGTGACACCCCGCCCCCAAACCCACGCCCCCTCAGGCAAAGTTAAGATAATGCCACTTCCGGGTGGGTGGGGCTTTGTGGGTGTGTCCCTTTACTTTTCATAATCGCTAGAGTAATTCCCGTGTGACATTTGCAGCATTTGAAAGTTGGCTCTCTTTCAGGATGGATATGATTCACTGGTCACACATGGTCAAACATCGAGAGAGCAAGGGAAGTAGTGCTGTAAAAGTGAGGACTCAGGGTGCAGCATGCTGTCTCGCCCGTTTCTTGCCCATCCCAGCGCACTTGGGCATTGTGACCTTTACGGTTCCGAAACACCCTTCGCCTCCAAATTACAGCCGTGGCGTGACGTGTGTCGGAGGGAAAAGCCCTCTAATTACCATGAATGATCTGGCTGCCAGCAGCAGAAAATCCTGATGTCCTGGGGGCCTTACGAGGTACGCTCTGGCCCCGGCCCCCCTCGCCAGTCAGCTCTCGGCACAGCGCAAGGTCCGATGCTGTTCACACTTCCCGCATCCCCGATCCTCTTCACCATTTCCAAGTGGGAAAAGAACATTCTGGATGCACTCGTCCAGCTCGTTATCAGCGCGAGTCCAACGCCTTCCAGCTTTCCAAAGAGATTTAAGCTTTTAAGGGCCTTTGTGGAAAGAGCTCAGCGCTGTATGAGAGAGCTTTGTCCTCCTATGTCTCTCTTGAAGGGGCGGGGGGCTTTCAGACAGAAGGAATACGCACACAGCAAGGGCGTCTGGGAGGGCGCCTTTAATGAAAGAGAGATATCTGAGGGGGAGTGAGCAGAGACACAGTCGCTCTTCATGCCCCCCCCCCCGAATCTGCCCTTTGAAGCCCCCCCCCTCTGCTGTATGTTTTTTTACAGGAATTTAGACGTGTCTTTATATACAGAGTGAGTGACTGGGGGGTTTATCCTCCTTGCAAAGGGCAGCCCCCCCCCCCAAACAGGCAGGGGGTGTAAATGGCAATGAAATGTGAAGTGGCCAGCCTCGCTATAGGAGGGGCTCCGAGGCCAGCGGTTGGGGGGTGGGGGCACCCCCTGTAGGACCCCCCTCCCCCCCATCCCCAGCCTTTTCCGCAGTGGAAACGCACCGATGTGTGTTGGCGGACCCTCTGCACATGGCCAGGCAGCCCTGCTCCTCTCTGACCCCTATCCCCAGTCACACTCACACCGCACTCTCCACTCCTGTCTCTCCTCTCCTCACACTGGTGTCAGATCACTTGTTTCCACTAAAACTTGGCTTTGGGCCCCGCTGACCCCTGGGGAATGACACACTTAATCCGGGCTGTCTCCCCCACTCCCCTCCCAGCACCAGTCAGAGCCACCTGAGTAACCCCACTGTCATTTAAGGCCCCCAAAAACCGGCAATCAGAGTCAGGGTCGGAGTGACCCTGCTTCCTATCAGCTGTGCGCATACAAAGGTCAGAATCCATCAAGTGGCTGGGGGGGTGTTAATGTTTGGGCCGAAAAGTGTAGCGTGAATCAGAGCCCCCGTTCACCAGCGACTTATCTCCCCCAAATCAGGGGGCGGTCGATTCCTTCTTGCCTGCTTTCCGGGGAGCTCCGTAAAAAGCCGTTTTGATCGGAAGAACTGATCAGCAATGAAGTAATTTCAGATAAGGGGGGAGGCGAAATTAAAAGAAAGGAATGAAATCAGTTTTCCTCCTTTAGGGCTCCCCCAGGCCGCCGTGTTCCGCCTGGAGAAATCTTCACTTCCTCCAGCCATTCCTCAGGTCTCATTCAGATCTTTAGGCCTGATACAGCCCATCGACTCCCTTCTATGAATAAGCTCATACCCTCCCTGTCCAGCCCCTGACTCTCTGACTGTAGAGAGTCGCCTCCTAAAGGCTGAGATCGCCCCCTAAAGGCCACGGTGCCGGAGTATCCCCTACATCCTGTTACAAAAAGCCAGAAGTAGCATGCATGTTAATTAAAAGGAGAACAACCACACAGACTGCTGGTTCCATTATATTAGAGGGAGATTTACAGATTCACTAACCCCATAGTTGGGGGGAGCTGATTTTCCACTAATATGGATATGTGATGCTGATATGACCCAATCCAGCACTCTGTTGAGCTCTTATCGTTTGTCCATCAAGGTCTCTTCCCATAATGCAATGGGTCCCAATATGGACCAGGCGGAGGAACAGACCAAGGACACCCCTTAACATATGTGACCTTGAGCGAGGTGGCATTAAAGCTATAGCCCTGCTCAGTGCCCAAAGCTACTGGAAAACACAGCGGGGGTGGGGGGAGGGGAATCTACCTCTGATCTCAAAGGAATTAAATAATTAGTCGTAGCCACAGAGCATCGTGGTCTCCCACAATAGCCTGACCTTCTCCTAGAAAGTATAGCTTTCATAACACATTTTGTGCTTGGACACAAGCAGCGTCACATGCAGCACAGCACACAGGCTGGAAGCAGACAGACACCTGCTTAACAGGCACCATATCAATTAGCGCCATGAATAGTATGGCAGAATAAGGCCAGTTATTAGCTTAGTAGGGCTGTCACTATCAATTATATCTGAGTAATCTACGATTAATCGGACGATTAATTGAGTAATTGTTCATATATAATATAATATAATATAATATAATATAATATAATATAATATCAACATTGCAACTGGCATGAGGCAGGACCCAACCAGCCATTACAGGGTGCACACTCAGTAACACATACAGCACTCCAATGAACTTAAGTTGCATGTTTTTGGACAGCGGAAGGAAACCGGAGAAGAAAATCCACACATACAGAAGGTGAACATACAGATTCCACACACACATTGTAGCGGTGTGCGGGGACAGCGATGTTAATACCGCCATGGCATTTCATGCACATGTAACTGTCGCATCACGAGGGCCGCAATAGACTGCTGCCACTGGATTTGCACGAGCTCTTCATGCACTCTCTGAGAGTCATAATCATTCCCATCCTTGCTGCTGGACACACTCATAAACCGTGTGTCCTGTTTATGAGGGAAAAAATGACTGAATAGTAGAAACAAGAACTGGACACAAAAAGACATTCGCCTTCCGCTGCATGGAGATGTTTTGTATGCCATAGATACGATATTGAGCAAAAAGAAAGTGATCTGTTCACACAACTGACAACAACACCACCAACTTTCTGGACAGCCTCTATTGGTAGATAATGTATTCTATTTGGCTACATAGATCATTTTCAACTCCAAAATATTGCAAAAACTTCACAAGGTTAACGTTTTTCAATATCGTTCAGACCTAAGTTCACAAAAAATTATTACAGTATATGATTATACAGTATGTACCACATTATGTAAAATGATGCAGCTAAGCAACGGGGCTAACCTTCATTTTCGCAGTAATTATTTTGACATTCATGAATTATAATAAGCAAAATAATTTAAGACAAAGTAATGACAAAGACAGGCAGGGCTACTTTACTCTAAGGGAGTAATTGTGAAAGCTATAGAGCATAGTACATTATACACTATATTGCCAAAAGTACTGGGACACCTGCCTTTACACAGACATGAACTTTAATGACCCATTAAATTATCCCATTGTTAATACATAGGCTTTAATATGGAGTTGGCCCACCCTTTGCAGCTATAACAGCTTCAACTCTTCTGGGAAGGCTGTCCGCAAGGTTTAGGAGTGTGTTTATGGGAATTTTTGACCATTCTTCCAGGAGAGCATTTGTAAGGTCAGGCACTGATGTTGGACGAGAAGGCCTGGCTGGCAGTCTCTGTTCTAATTCATCCCAAAGGTGTTCTACCAGGCTGAGGTCAGGGCTCTGTGCAGGCCAGTCAAGTTTCTCCACAACAGACTCGCTCATCCATGTCCTTATGGACCTTGCTTTGTGCACTGGTGCACAGTCATATTGGAACAGAAAGGGGTCATCCCCAAACTGTTTCCACAAAGTTGGGAGCATGAAATTATCCAAAATAGCTTTGAATGCTGCAGCATTAAGAGTTCCTCTCACTGGAACTAAGGGACCAAGCCCAATCCCTGAAAAACAGCCCCACACCATAATACCCCCTCCAACAAACTTTACACTTGGCACAATGCAGTCAACCATGTACCGTTCTCCTGGCAACCACCAAACCCAGACTCATCCATCGGATTGCCAGAGAGAGAAGTGTGATTCGTCACTCCAGAGAACACGTCTCCACTGCTCTAGAGTCCAGTGACGCCGTGCTTTACACCACTGCATCCGACACTTTGCATTGCACTTGGTGCTGTAAGGCTTGGATGCAGCTCCTTGGCCACGGAAACCCATTTCATGAAGTTCTCTATGCACTGTTCTTGAGCTAATCTGAAGGCCACACGAAGTCTGTCTGTAGCTATTGACTCTGCAGACAGTTGGCGACTTCTGCACACTGTGCGCCTCAGCATGCGTTGTCCCCGCTCTGTGATTTTACATGGCCTACCACTTCATGGCTGAGTTGCTGTTGCTCCCAATTGCTTCCACTTTGTTATAATACCACTAACAGTTGACCATGGAATATTTAGTAGCGAGGAAATTTCACAAATGGACTTATTGCACAAGTGGCATCCTATCACGGTACCACATTTGAATTCACTGAGCTCCAGAGAGCAACCCATTCTTTCACAAATGTTGGTAGAAGCAGTCTGCATGCCTATGTGCCTGATTTTATACATCTGTGGCTTTGGAAGCGATTGGAAGAACTGAATTCAGTGATTTGGAGGGGTGACCCAGTACTTTTGGTAATACAGATTATTCACTCGGGATGAAGACTGGGGAGCAGGGACACTTCTGCACGGTGTAGCTTTTACTCACTTATTCTCTTCACTTCATGATGCACACAGTAGATCACCAAGGTCCTCAATCCCCCTGTCAGGACATGGAGAACTGGGAAACAGAGGTGGAGCATCATTCTGGGCACGTGAAACCCACCTCATTTTAATTAGACACATATAGCGCCTTTCCCAACACAGCAGCCTGATCACAGTAAATATCACAGTGTGGGATTATCCTTTTTCTACATAAAGAAACTTATTTCCCAGCAAGACCTGGGTGGGCAGATCCGATCACCGGAGCCCCTGTGCCAACATGAAGCCTCGCTGTAAGGGGAGCTGGGGGCTCTCGGGGGTACGGAGCGGGCTGGTTGTGTGCATTCTCACACACTGTCCTCATTATGTCTACATGACTGCGCTGCATGTGACTCAGGTCTAAAAATAATGCAAAGCCAAAGCCAGAACGCTCGTCCAGGTGTGTGTTTCTGCTGCATTCAGGTGTGCATTTCTGCTGCGTTTCTGCTGCGTTCAGGTGTGCACTGTGTTCTCACATTTCCTGCTGACCATTTTGTCCAAAGCGACTTTCTGCTTACCTACACAAAACGGCAGAATCGGCAGCACCTGTGTAATGGCGCCATGCCGGAAGAAACGGC
>JAODKC010000039.1:18706418-18717631 GCA_026777985.1 Mormyrops attenuatus | reverse complement strand
CCCCCCCCCCCCGCGCCCCCCGCGCCCCCCCCCGCCCCCCCCCCACAAATTTATGTGCTGTGCTGCGGTTTGTTTGTTTATATTTCGTTACCCATCAAGTCTGCTTCGCCGTGCTCCCTGCACTGTCTCCTATGATTTGTTTTCTTGTCCTGCTTTAGGTAGCTGCCGTGTTTTGTTTGTGGTCAATAAAGCACCTAGCAAGCCTCTTTGTTGGCGAGGAGAGCTCTCTGTGCCTCACGCTGCTCTCACTGCCTGCCTGATTGCCAACGGCCCTGCCTGAACCTGCCTGCACTCAAATGGAGCGCAGTCGACAGACAATGACAAAAAGGGCTTTAATAAAAGCTGCTGGAGGTCTGACACCTGTTGGGGGCACTGCTCGACTCCCGGCTCCATGCATGAGGCCACTGCACATGTGATACCCCCCGTATCTGGTCGAAGGGGGACTCCACCCAAAAAGTGGGATATTTCATTTCACTTGAGGGAATTTGGACCAGAATCCCACGCAAAGAGCATAATGGATCTCCTGATCCTGCCACTGGACCACACCCTATCCATAATGTTTAAATGTTATAAGGACAATGTTTACATGAAAAAGACTATTTGATCTGTTTGAATATTTTCTCCTTTGTAGAGCAGTGAATCTTTGTGTGTTTATGGGGCAAGCTTCCCGTACCCTGTTATAGATCCTGCTCAGACATGAACATACAGTTCTAAGGCTGGTTACTGGCATCTGTTCTGCCACCTACAGACCGTTCCATACTTTGGAACCCAGTCACTGAAGAGTTCCCCCTACTGGCAGCCACTGGTCTGTGAGAAGTCAGGTGACCTTCATTCTTTCATGAGCTATGTCTGAATGCAGGTGCTGCATCCTTCTAAAGCTACACTCGAAGAACACACAGTGTCACAGTGGTGCGACAAGGCTGTCCCGTTTTGAAGGCTCCTTCAAATGCGGCCTAGACAACCATACACTCACCGAGATCCCAAGATTCATTACACGAACATTCAAAGGATGCAGCCATCAAAGGCTACATAGACCGCGTCCTTCAAGGGATGCAGCCCCCAAATTCGGACAACAGCCATGGTCTCAAACCTACAACTTACCAGAAGCCCTTGCTGCTAAGAAAAGGTTCTCTGAAGACCTACAAATCAGAAAGTGAATTGCAGGATGGCCGGTGTCATTACTTATCGAAACAACCTGCCATTGCTTTGTGGTGATGTAGCGAGAACATGACCGGCATATTCACAGGTAAGCTTGGCTTTCGGTTCCCCTGTAACGTTGTGAAGAATACTGGAGATCCTGCAATGACAGTGACACACTGAAATGTCAGTTGTCCTGTCTCTGTATGGGGCTGCCAGAGCCCACTCGGATCGCCAGCATGTGACCTCTACGGGCCAGCGGGAGACGCGAGCCCGGCCTTGGAGCTCAGCATGCCCAAGCTGGCAGGAGAACTTGCAGCACTTTTAGGACGTGGCCAGTTTAAAGCTGCTTTTTCTTCACGCTGAGTAGCTCTGTTAGTATGAAGCTGGGCTGTCAGATGGATTACTTTGAGAAAGAAGCTTTTTTTTTACTCTAAGGAATCTGCTGTTATCTTTATCCAGGCAGAAAGGACAATATGACATGATTTAAAGGGATACCAAATTAATTATGAGGCTTTAATCTTTCGAGTGATTCTTTATTTGCCTATTGGACTCGCTGTCTCTCGCTGCCAGTTGCAGCCGTGGTAAATCAGCGTGGCAGGTTCACCTGATAAACAGTCTCCAGCTCTGTGTGCACCGTGTCTGATTGCCTCGCCTCCGTGGAGCAGGATGCAGATTAACAGGACCCACCTGTCACTGACAGTCTAGGGAGTAGATTAATACACGGATGTGGGTGGGACTGAGGGGTGTGGCTTGCAGGGAGAGAGAGGATGGGCAAGGCTGAAGGGGGTGTGGCCTGCATGGAGAGAGTGCATGGGTGGGGCTGAGGGGGTGTGGCCTGCAAGGAGAGGTTACATGGGTGGGGCTGAGGGGTTGTGGCCTGCACTGAGAGAGCATGGGTCTGGCTGAAGGGGTGTGGCCTACATGGAGAGAGGACATTCCCTGGTGACAAGACTCCACCCCTTCAATAGTGACTGGAGAGAAGTCGGTGTGATGCTTAGCCGTTAATGATGGTAGCCGGGGTGACAAAGGGCTTCTGCAGGAGGAGGCCAGCTTGTTTGCACCGGGGCTTCTGGGAACTGAGGGCCGCTACTCGATATTTCAATGGAGTGAGACCCGACAGGAAGCTGACTGCAGGTCGGACACAGAGCCTCTGCTGGGAGATGGATGGAGCGGCGTAGCTGTGTCCTTCACAGCTACAGGGCTGCATCTCAATGCTGGTGATTTTATGGGAAGTTTTCTTTGCCCAAATTCAAAGGCTTTTTTTAGAGTTAGATAACCAAATGTCCCACAGTTCTACAGTAGATATCAGTTGGCAGATGGATAAGTTAACCTGACCAGTGACTAACTTTTAAAGGAATCAAGACGACATTTTGATTTTTTTTTGCTGCTCTGTGGTCATGTACTACAGCCGCGGAAAAAATTAAGAGACCACAGCACAATTTTTTGTTTCACTCATTTCTCAATTTATCAGTGTGCATCTGAATAATTGACACATTTCTTTCAAATTGTAGCCTGGCTCTTCCCAGTTTCTCATTAATGAAAGGCTTCTTCCTTGCTTTATGGGACTTCAGTCCTGCTCCTAGGGGACTGATATGAACTGTCCTAGCAGTGCACTTCACACCTGCACTTAATGCTTTCCATTCCTTTTGAAGGTCACTTGATGTCATCTTCCGATTCATGAGAAACTGTTGGATAAGTTAACAGTTTCTGCCATTAGACAGTCACTTCCGCCTGTTACCTGACTGGTTTCTGGTCCCTTTTTCCACGGCTGAGTTTCGAGTTAATGGTCTGGAATTTAGTTTGGTAGTTGGTAATAATATTTTTACAATTGAATAAGTGGATATTATTTTAGCCAAGTGGTATTAATACCAATCAAGTAACTGAGAGGACATGACATTGGACAGGACATGACATGACAACATGACATTGGATTGAGGTCCTCCAGGCCTGGAGGAGGTGCTGTGATTTTAGACCTTTTTTAAAAGAAGTGACTGCTTGCCTAGGTAGCCACCTCACCTCGAACTTTGGATTTTCTAAAACCTCAAGAGCTCCAGACTTCAAAGATGATCACAGACGAAAGGAAATCCTACCTGCCAGCCCCCTGCCAGATGATATTTTCAAAAAGTCGATTCCTGCTCTGAAGTTTACTGCACGGCCACCACAGAGGCTTCACTTAAAGCCATAGACTGAGTATCACCAAACACCTTGTGTGTGGGGGAGGTGGGGGGCTCCCTTGTTTAGGTTTTTCTGAAACGCAGGATCCTTGAGATTTTCCTCCATTCAAGCTGTTTTGTCCTGGTAATGTTGTTCGGAGTGGATAATGCTTCTCAAAAAAATAAGCCTGTCTGCTCCATTTGCGATTCATCGATCAGTGTTACTCTTCTTGCAGAACAATTGATAATTGACATGTAGCCAAGCAGTTAATTCTATAACATGTTTTAAATGACTTTTTAATCGAACGTGTTAACTATGCTGGCATCCTGAATAGAGGAGTCTGATATCGATTTGCATCCCAACATATTTGCATATTTGGAGTATAACTGATGCAAAAATCAATATTAGCTGTGAGGAAGAGAGAAAGAGAAAGCAAGAGCATTAGGAGGAGGATTAACTGGTGTCTCGGTACCTGCAAGAGGGCATTTACCTGTAGACTACAGCAATGCACTTGCATCACAGGTTCTGCTGCTATGGTTACAGAGCATACAGCCATCACTGCATTCCACGGGCCAGCATCACATCACTTATCTTGCTATTTATCATTGACCATATAGGCATTACGTCATCACTAATCCCATTACTGGTCATGGAGCATGCAGCCGTTACATCATTAACCAACCAGTTACCATGACAGAGACTGAAATGCGTTTGCTCTCATTCTCCACATCAGTCACTTGCTATTTATCATGTTCATCTTCCCATATCCATCCATTAGAGAGGCGTCCAAATCCTTAATGCCCCAGCTCTTCATCCAAGACTGTTCTAGAAAGCAAAGAGTAGCTGGACTTGTTCAAACTGAATGTCGTGTGACTTCACGCAAAAAAGTGGCTGCCAGCAGGGGGAGCCCTTGAGTGGATGGGTACCAAAGTATGCAAAATTCTCTGGGTGACAGAACAGATGCAATAACCAGCCTCAGACATGTAAGTTCATGTCTGAGCAGGATCCATAACAGGGTATGCGAAGCTTCTCCCATAACACACACAGATTTGCTGCTGTACAAAGGAGACAATATTCGAATAGATCAAAGGCTTCACTCTGCTGAATAACCCACTTGGTCTCAGTTCTACTGCTATAGACTTATTCAGCTCAGTGATTACGATAAAGACACAGACACTCGTATTATAACAGAAAAAAAATCCAAATCTGCACAATTGTAATACAAATTGTTATAAATTGTTCAGCTGTCGTATACAGTTAAGAAGCTATTTCGCAATATTGAAGCACCAGAGACCAATTTGCACAACCATTCATTAGATTAAGACGAATGTTCACAATGTGCAAAAGTCTTCGTTAAAAGAGTTCTGGGCAGTTCAAAAAAATTTGGAGGCTGGAGACAGTGGTGGGCTTTCCAGTAAAGATCTGACTGCAGTGCAACTGCGAGATAATCCTGAAAAGCAGCTGCACTCTGGATTCGTGTCTCGTAGCATCATGGTATGGGAATCAGACGCGACTCCTGACCAGTCTTGGTACTCCCTATGGATTATCATACCAGCTGGACCAGGTCCACCATCAGTACTCCCCATCCTAACCATAAGGAGCCTGCTAAACATCTGGGGCGAATCTCAATACCAAGAACACAAAGACCGTACTTGTGATCTTTGCAAGACCGGTTGCTAACGTGCCTTCCAAGAACGAACGTGGGACGCAGTGAATCATGGGATTGGTCTTGTTTGGTGAGGATGCTACTTATGTATCCTTGATATTTGGGGCGAGGCAAGAACAGGGATTTTTACCATCCTCTGTACTTCTGTTCTTGAGTATTGGAACTGGTCTTTGGCAATGGAAGATGAGGTAGAGCAGATACATGAGAACACAAGCACGGTCAGGCATGCATGTTGAGGCTCACCCCTGAAGTCCTGAACCTTGGGTCAGGTGACGGTGAAGTAGGTACTAGGTACTCTGTTCAGGGCCCGGGAAGTTTCCTATCATAGGGACTAATTACGATGAAGTAATTACCATCAAACCCCAGAGATTAATCTGTATCAGCACCATTGGGAACTAGAAGAGACAGTGAGAGGCTGGAGCCATTATGGAAAATAAAGGGAGTTGATGTGTTGTTGCAGCTGGTTTCCACCTGTAGGGTGCTCCCTTCTTACAGTGAAACGAGGATTTGACTGTAGTGCATTCTCCCTCCACTGGGAGGCATTGGCCAGCTGGTCCCTGAAAGGCGAAAATCCAAACATGCTGTCCACGCCCATATAAGTGTCAGATAAAGACCAATGCTTACGTCTCACGGGGCAGGGGGGCTTGGGATTCACTTAGCAGCTGTGTGAGGCTTCAGTTCAGTCTGCTGTAGGTGAATAATGGTTCTCTATCAATAATGTAGTGCAGTTACAGTGGGTTATAGAGGAGGGCCTGATGCACAGAACTCCTGACTCTCCTCTGGGGGGGCTGAATATCGATTCCTCAAAGAGCAGGCATGGAGGGCCGGTGGGCTTGTTTTTCTTACACACCCTACATGAGATAGTACTACAATCCACACAGCATCTGCCTGCCTCCCACCCCCTTGAAGGACGCGCACGAGCCCTAAATGAGATTAATACCCCCGGGTCTCAAATGGCCTGCTCTCGATAATTGAAAATATTTATCCAAGCCCCGCTAAGGGGGGGCGGGGGGCATCCGCATTGCTTCCTCTATTACTCCCCTCCCCCACTGCTACCAGGTGAGGAGTATCTTATAGGACAACACTCTGGCTCATTAGGTGCCTGGCTTTACTGGTTATGGGGGGGCTGACGATCAAGTGAATCACTGGCGTCAAACAGCAGCATGACACTTGATGAGTAGTAGCATGATTATGCTGATCACTCCCTCTGTAACTAATCAGCCACGTCCTCACTGATGCCAGCCTCTGCTGGCATCTTTAGGCCATTTCTTACTTCCTTATGTTTATGTCCCTGTGAACTCACCATAAGGGGGCGTCATTGGGGTGCTGTGAACTTTTGTGAAATCAATCATATAATTAATCATCTTGCCAGTCTGTAATTTACAGTAACCTTCCAGAACTTTCCACGGAATCACCAGAGCTACCTGCACACGCAGGTAAAGCAAGCCCCTAACCCTGAGATACACACCCCCTAACGCTAACCCTAGCCCTATGCTGAGTTACAGACCCCCAACCCTATCCTACATTACACACCCCAATTCCTAACCTATCCTACATTACACACCCCGATCCCTAACCCTATCCTATATTACACACTCCGATCCCTAACCTTATCCTACATTACACACTCCGATCCCTAACCCTATCCTACATTACACACCCCGATCCCTAACCTATCATACATTACACACCCCCGATCCCTAACCCTATCCTCCATTACACACTCCGATCCCTAACCTTATCCTACATTACACAGTCCGATCCCTAACCCTATCCTACATTACACACCCCCGATCCCTAACCCTATCCTCCATTACACACTCCGATCCCTAACCCTATCCTCCATTACACACTCCGATCCCTAACCCTGCCCATCTGACTCGCTAAGCTCATCAGCTACCCTTCCACCTCGTCTCAGAGACTTGTGAATCTTTAAATCCCCAGAAGCTTGTGGCTAACACACACGCAACACAGACCATGACAGAGCGTCCTCACATTTTAGGGCAAACGGTGCATTAAATGTGTACGTTTTCACGGGGCTTCTCACCTGACAGATAGACATGGCTGGATACTTTTCCAGAAAATTCCACTCGAGGGCCCCTGTGGACTTGAATCTGCTGCCTTGACTTAGAAGCCCAATTCCTGCACTACTAGACCACCTGTAAGAATAATAATCGACCATAACATCATGGTCTAATAAGGAGGAATATGTGTTCACCTTGAGCACATAAAGGACTGTTTGTGTTGGTATTTTAAATGCTGTCTGCCTGCCCCCCCTCAAAGAACCCTCACCTTTTATTTTCCTTCAACAAGCCAAAGGACCATCTTCTGTCCCACAGAGCACTCAGATATTGCCTGATCCATTCATCCCCTCTCCTCTGTCCTTACCTTGAAGTCACCTTGTCCCCGGGGCTCATCAATCAGAATAAATCAGTCCACTACACTATCGCACTCTCTCCCTCCTTCTCTCCCTCCTTCTCTCTCTCGCTCTCATCCTCCCACTCTACCACCCTATTTCATGACATGTGTTATTAATAGCTGCATCTTTTTCGCTATTCCTAGGCCACCCTGGTTGTGGCGGCATGGATAAAGCGGGCAAGCATGTGGGCATCTCCATGGTTGCGGGAGCCAGTCCCCACAGAGAACGTGGTGGCCAGTTTTTCTGTGCGGGGCAGCCCAGGAGGAGATTACATGCCTGTGATGTCACTGTGCAGAGCCCCCTTTGTTATAGATATATATACACTGAGCATTCAGATTTGGTATCGTGAAGAAGAGCATCTTGTCTTCCTTCCTGTCTTGGCCTGTGTTTGGTGCTGAGGGCAGCTGTGACCCGTCCAGCCGCCTCCTTCCTCTACTGGCCTCCTCTACTTTTCAGTAGCCAGTCACAGCTTGGTGTTGACCTCGTGGTGTTACACCCTGACCAATCAGCTCTGTGCCCATTTCAAAAGCATGACAAGCAGGAGGATCTCCAGAGCAAGAGGCAGCATTCCCAGTTTTGTTTTTGTCCTTCTCTCCTCTCTCATCCACTAAGGAATTTGGAGTAATTCTTTTCAGTCCCGAGACAAGATCAGCCGCTAACAGAATTAGCTTGCATTACAAAGGACTTTCACTGAAATGGCTTTTTTGTCATTTATGCCTTCATGTAAAATTATCAGGCAGTCCAGTGTAATTAGCTGAGCCCCTTATGTCGCGTAATTGAATTGTGCGCGAATTTTGTTTGATGTCCACAATGGGACTCGACTGAGGTTAGAGAGAGAGCCGCTGAGGCCAGGGCTCGGCCAAGCGAAACCAATCGCAAAGCCGAGGAACACACAGAACCTCATGTCTGCCCGGTTCTCAACAAACCGAGAACGAATCAGCAGCTGGAACTTGCTCTGGATTCTCTGAGGTTGCCTCAGAATGGGGAGAGACGTACACATCACACTGGGATTACAGGAGACTGAAGCAACTGTGTGGATTTTGGTGGGGTGTGGTTGGGGGGTGGCAAGTGTTCTAGGCATGGGAGACAACCACCCCTCCCCCGCACCCACAACGCCTCTTCTTGATTTGGACCCAGAAATGCACTAGTCTCCTTCCCCCATGCCTTGGGCAGGGGGCCTCGTGGACACATATGCTAACATACACAGGGCCCCCACCCTCCCGGAGATCTCATTTTGATATCGCTTGTGGCAGAATGTCACTTAGCTGCAACCTTCCAAAGTCAAAGGATCAATGTGACGGTTTCTGCTGTGTAAATCGCCTTCATTCCCTCTGCAAACTGTGCTAAGGTCCCAAGGCAGTCTGCAGAGAGAACCTGGATCCCCACATGGGATTACCGCCATTACCACCGCGGTGATGGGAGCCAAAATATGGCCTGTGGGTGAGGTGCTTGTTATAGGAGCCACCGTGTGGTGGAGTGCAGAGACCCATGTGAGCAGCAGGTGGCGTCACTGTGAGCGGTGACTGCGTCTCACCTTGCATCAGCCTTAGAGACTCAACCTCTAACACAGCCTCCTGTGTGGCACCATATAACTGCGTGAGGGGAGACCAATGGAAGTATATTTTTTGGGGAGTGCTGTACTTGGGCCTTGGGTGACAGGGCAGCAGCTGATGGGGGATGTCACTTGCGTTTAGCGCTGGTCTGAAAGACCCGACTGTGGCCAACTGCGCAGTACATCAACACACATCATATGACCTGTCAAAACGGGCTCTGCGACGTGCGTGTGGACACCTTAAGGTTTGGCACAGGTTCACTCCCCTGTTTGGGTGATAGATGTAAGGTAAGACGGATGTCACTATCCCCCCCCCCCGTGCTGCGGACAGATGAAAGGTGGATGAATCATCCTGTATTAGCAGGCAGAGCTGTGACTTAACCCCCAAGGGACAGGAGAGGGGTCCTGGGGGAGGGGGGTGGGTTTCCTGTCTGTGGGTTTCACTATTCCTCGTCCCCAGGCTGCTTTTTCTAAATCCATCCCTGGCAACAATGTGAAAGTGCAACTCACACTGCGCCGGGAGCGGCTGCGACAGAGCGTGCCGCGGGACCAGGAGCTGAAATGAGAGTGAAAGCGGGAGCGGAAGCAGGAGACGGAGCGGGAGCTGGAATAGGAACGGGAGTGAGAGCGGGAGTGAGAGCGGGAGTGGAAGCAGGATACAGAGCGGGAGCTGGAATAGGAACAGGAGTGAGAGCGGGAGTGAGAGTGGGAGTGGAAGCAGGAGATGGAGAGGGAGCTGGAATAGGAACAGGAGTCAGAGAGGGAGTGAGAGTGGGAGTGGAAGCAGGAGATGGAGAGGGAGCTGGAATAGGAACAGGAGTGAGAACCAGAATGGCAGTAGGAGCAGCCATCAGCCGTCTCCATCACTTCCTCTCTGCAGAGAGCATCCTTGCAGGAGATTAAAGCCACCCCTTTGTGACTACAGCCAAGAGACAGATCCACTTTCAGCCCGCCGTCTTTTCACCACAGATCTGTGACAAAGAGTGGCACTACTATGTGATCAACGTGGAGTTCCCCGCGGTGACGCTCTACGTAGATGGCGTGACGTACGAGCCCTACCTGGTGACAGATGACTGGCCGATCCACCCATCGCAGATCGACGTACAGCTGACGGTTGGGGCCTGCTGGCAAGGTGAGGCGTGTGCATGCATGAGCATGTGTGTAAAGTCATGTTCCGGGATGATCTAGAATTCTCTTCATCAAATTAGCAAAATCAAGACAGGGGTGTTCTCTACCGACGAGAGGATGGCCCACTTTCAGGGGTTCGATAACGATATAAAGGGTGTTCCACTGTGGGTGGATATCACCCCACATTCGCAGTCGATCACAGATTTCCCGCTTTATTTAAAATGATAACAAGCAGGGTCTCCAGACTTTTGATTTCGAGTCACCGGACAACCCCTGCCAACTGTTGCTACAGCAGCCAAACTCTGGGATGATTTGTCGTCTGCCTTTATCTTTTACGAACGGTAATTAGCGTTAATTTGCGTGCTCTCTTATGATGACGAGCTACGGCCATTAGCGTGAAACAGGAGGCGTGCAAGTAAATGGAGCGTGAGAGAGACGGCCTGAGTGGAACACCTCGCCATCTGGCTGGGCTGGAATGTAGGGGCTCGTTGGTACCGGATCCAGTGGCCCACTCCAGGTCATAGTCCCAGGTCTCCTGGGTGATGGGTATGTTGCAGATCCGATGGCCTTTAATTGAGATTAATAGTAGCCTCCCCTAGAACTGCAACATTTAAGATCTGGGAAGAATATAGTCAAATTATCTTGAGGAATCCATCAGAACTTATGCAGCACAAGCTGATTTGTTCATGTTTTAAACAGTAAACTGGGCTGATGGGTGGGGGGGCATAGGGGGATAATCCCCCTCCCAAACACACACACACACAGATCCTGAATCCATTTTATTTATGGACTAGAATAAGATTGAATTTCCCTTGTTTCAGAGGCCCTGACAGTGCAGCTGTCTTCCTGTTTAATTAACCACATCTGTCAGAGGACGGGTGGACGTGGCTGGGTTCCCAGAACGTCACCCTGGGAATGTTAACAGGAGCCTTTAACGGACTGGAAGCTGCCAGTCTATCAGCTGCGGATCAGAGAGGCAAACAAACACGGTCCATTTGTGTTCCGGGGTCCAGAAAAAGCCCCTTTCGGTGCCAGACATGAGCAATAGGCCACGTGAGAGCCATGAAGGCCTGGACACGGGCGGCGGGGGGGGGGGGGGGGGGGGGGGGGGGGGGGGGGGGGGGGGGGGGGGGGGGGGGGGGGGGGGGGGGGGG
>JAODKC010000039.1:18688498-18704706 GCA_026777985.1 Mormyrops attenuatus | reverse complement strand
CCCCGAGGAGGGAAATGAGACTTAAAAGTCAATTTCATACTGCAGAAGGAGGAATGCAGTATCCACTTCCTGCAAATGCCAAGTGAGGCGAGAGCAGGGAAACGCGTGTCAGGCCATCACATGGTACACGTCTACAATCAACAAATTTGTTGCAAAATACTAAAAATCAGCCGGCACGTTCATGCATGAATTTCTAATCTGCCAGACTACCTGCTGGCCAACATGTGTGTGTGACATAGCACGCTCCAACACCTGTTGGTTGCATAGCATGTTTTAGCACATATGTGTCAACTGATGTGTGTCGCATAGCGTGTGCCCTGTCAGAGGCTATTCTTCCCTCTACCATGTGAAAATGTGATTCGGGAGGAAGTGAAGGGTAAGCGAGTACTCTGTAGGTAAGGGAGAGAGTAATTGGTTCTGATGTGCAATTAGACAACAGACCCAGGTAGCGATTAATTGCCAAATGGGGAATTAAACAGCAGGTTGGCGATAATGATTGTTGGTGAGCTTGGGGGGGGAGGGGGCGTGTGGGTTGCTGAGGGTAATGAGTGCGGTGGGGGAGGGGTCCTCTTCTAGGTAAAAACAGGTGTTTCTGTGTCTTCAGGATGGTACGGTCTGTCTGAGCAGAAAATCTAGGTGGCAGATGCCAGTACAGTGTGGTTTGTCTGTGGGATAAAGCCGTATGGTGGGTGGTGGGACCACGTGGTCTATCTGAGGGATAGTCTGTAGTCTGTCGGAATAGTAAAACCTTGTGGCGGATGGATGTAAGGTATGGTCTGTCTGAGTGGTAAAACTGCTTGGCAAATGGTGGTACGGCGTGGTCTGCCTGAGCAGGATGGTGGTACAGGGTGGTCTGTCTGAGCAGGATGGTGGTACAGGGTGGTCTGTATGAGCAGGATAGTGGTACAGTGCGGTCTTTCTGAGCAGGATGACAGTACAGTGCAGTCTGTCTGAGCATGATGATGGTACAGTATAGTCTGTCGGAGCAGCATGGTGATACAGGGCAGTCTGACTGAGCAGGATAGCGGTACAGTACCGTCTGTCTGAATAGTAGATCCACACGGTGGATGGTGGTACAGCGTGGTCTCTTTGAGCAATAAAGCCATGTGACTGATCCTGATGCGTCATGTCTCCTGTTCTCGGCCCAGTTCCACTTCAACCCGGCCCAGTCCATCCTGGTCATGGAGGGCGATGACCTGGAGAACATCAACACAGCTGTCAGGAAGGTGTCCTACATCAACTCACGGCAGTTCCCCACACCGGGCCTGCGGCGCCTGCGCATCTCCACAGCCGTGCAGTAAGTGTCCGTCGTTAATCCCGCGGGCGACTCCACGCCTTCGTTTAGGTTACTATGAATCCCTTTCATTCACTAAAGACAATTGGTCATATACTTACCTTTAGGCTGTGTGTAAATATGCATGCAGGGTTTAAATATGCGTTTCCCATGACTGCCCCCGTGGGGGGGGTGGATAGGGGCATGCTCTATTCTAGTGAGGGCACGGTCCCTTCAACCAGAGCAGAGGGAGGAGACAGGAGGAACATAAATAATACTGATAGGAAATATCTTTCTAAAATTGACTCTGCCTGGTTGTTGATTCTTGGTGTTTCTCAATGCCAATGACAGGCCCGGGAGCTAAACTCCCAATTGAGACCCATTGAGTTTTCCCAAATTAACAGCAGGAGTGGCCCCATCCGGCAGGTAGGGGGCGCCATGCCGACAGCTCAACAGAGCACCACTGTCATTTCAAACCAGGGAGGCAGTGCTTGAATGCCAGGCAGCAGCCTGACATGAAAGAGATGGAGATGAGCCATCTCAGAGCAAGGTCCACCCCCTGGAGCCCAAACGATGAATTTCAAATTGGCACCATACAAAAATAAAGTACTAGATTGGGCTCCTGTTTGTCCTCAAACGTTCTGCCATTATTCAAGTGGCATCCTGGCAGCACCGCTTTCAGCATCGCACCACGACAGCACCACTCCTCACATCTAGGGGGCGCTCTGGAGCAGTCCCATCAGACACCCGTGACCTGAATCTGGGTTCTACCTGGCTCTTCTGGATCGGGGTAATGACACGGAATGCAGCGAGTCGGATTACAATGTCAGACAGCTGTGTGTGAGACAACGGGTTAATAGATTAACGCAGCAGAAATATCTGGCCAAAATAATTAAAACCGCAGGTATGCTTTTCCCAGAATTATCTGAAGCTGATAATTCCACTCAGTTATTCCACTGCCAGTCAGTTTTTTTTCTTAACACCAAAGATAATTAGTGCTTGTGTTAGTTTGTTCTTGTTACTGGAATTTACGGCACATGACTCCTACTGGCTGTCACATGGAGGAGGCGTCGGCACGGCAATGAAAAGGCACGCGAACTCGACACGCGAGCCGCCCCCAGCAGGCTCTGCCCAAGGACTCCTCCAGCGAGATGGTTTGTGCCAATTCAGATGCTGTCGGAGGTGCCACACCACACACTAACAAAGCCGTTAATTAGCAACATTATACATATTGTGCCTACAGAAAATACTGCAATTTGTTTTCAACTGGCCCTTAACAACTGTAATTACTGAGAGCGTTGGGGAACAGGCAGCGTTCAGCTGTTGCTTCCCTCTCCGGCACGCTACAATTTACTGGACTGGATGGGATCCAGCAGCCCACCAGGAGAGACACTTCTGGCAGGGCCAGACTAACTTCTCTGGGGGCCCTAGGCTGACATGGGCGGGGGGCCCTAAAGGGGCCACTGGAGATATTTCTGGGGCTAAAAGAGAATTGAGAGCGAATGATAAACAATGAACATAAATAATATTGTAATCAAAGTGAGGGGGGCCAGCAGTAAAATTTACTGGGCAGGGTGGGGGCAGGAATGTTGTCGGTAAAATTTGCTGATGCAGAGGAGGGGGGGTATTGCGCCGGAGGATCGATTGGTGAAATTTAAGAAGTTTAATCATTCCATCTTTTGCTAAGGTTAATCATGAATTCTTGCATACATTCATTTAATTGTGTTCTCTCCACATCTGTTCACAAGTTATGTACCAGTCTGGTGAGGCAGTATCAGACAAGGGAGATGTGACGTTAGTCTTGTATCTTTGTGTCATTTTTGTTAGGCTACTTTGTGTCAGTTTGCTAGGCAGTGAACAACCTATAGAGTGCAGTAGTAACAGAAAGTTGGGAGGGTGAAGTGTCAAAGTGGAATAGTCCATTAAAGCCGGGACGGGGGTGACTTTATCATGAAAACTGTCGGGTTTCAACTGTGCCTCATGGGCCTCACCCTGGTGCCGTTCTGTCTGTCACGAGGTTTGCAAACTGGAGTACAACTGTGCTGTGGGTTGCCATAAAGCTGAGACAGGGGGCCAAGAACCCTTTAACATTTATTACCATGGATGTGGATAAAGGAGGAAGCAGGCACCTTTGGCAGAGCGCCATATTAGAGTCACTGCCCCCACGCGGGCAGAAGGAGGCTGCATTCCTCCATGTCACAGTCATACTTACCGGGTCGGCGTGATTCTCTTCGCAGCGGCGGCGTCTGTGGAGGGCATCGGGTGTCTTAAATAAAAGATGTGCTACATCTTCCTGTTCCCCTGCCCTGCTGTTTTATTAATGTGGGTGTGATAGCAGAGCAGCACTGCTTCAGTAGTGAATCGCGCAGTACTGCCGCGACGCACACATGTGTTTTCATGCTCAGGTTCAGTGGTGTTACGAGTGTTACTGTGATGAGGGGCTAAATTAATCAGTTTGCAGTGAAAAAGCAGAAATGATCTCTGCACCCTGCCTGTGAGGAACGGAAAACATACACTGCGTCCCTCTCACAGGTGCTTCGGCGAGGACACGTGCATCTTCATCCCAGACATCGAGGCTGTGGTGATGGTCCTGCAGCCCAGTGAACCGCAGATCACCATCACCGGATCAGAGCACCTGAGCCTGCCGGCCCCTGACCTCCAGGACCCTGCTGGGCTGCTGCTCTTCCAGGACCTGCACATCGTCAGCACCATCAGCCGGGGCGATGGCTCTGCCTACCGCACAGGTATGACACCTCACGTCCCATCACCAGGGGCAACGGCTCCGCCTACCGTGTGTGTGTGAAACCTCATGTCCCATCACTGGGGGCAATGGCTCCGCCTACTGTGCGGGTATGACACCTCACATACCATCACTGTGAGTAATGGCTCCGCCTACTGTGTGGGTATGACACCTCACATACCATCACCAGGAGTAATGGCTCCACCTACCACACAGATATGACACCCCGCACCGATGGACGTCATTAGATGGCCCATTAATGCCAGTATCACATTGATTTGTCTGTTAATTAGGCTGGTGAGGGTGCCACCCAGTGGTCACGGTGCCACAGAGACCCCTGGTACCATGAATCCACAAGACTACTGGGGGGTGGGGCGGCAGAGAAGCAAAAGGTGAAAAAAATTTCAGGTCAGAATAGCTGCTCATCGTCTCATCACACCCCCCACAGCCCACGGACCCGAGGTCCTGGAGGAGATCATCCACAACCTGGACTACTGTGACCTTCTGGTGATCGGGGAGGAGCTGCAGACGGAGGTGGAGTCCTTGCAGCTCCCGCACGCCGCCCTGCTGGGGAAACACCTCGATGCCACAAACTCCACATCTGGTATCTCCATCTACGGTAAGCGACGCTTCACCCTGACCCGCCCTGCCCCACCACGACAAAGTGTGAGAACGTGACCATGTGACCGGTCCCACCCCCCCCAGGTGTGGACTCCATGTCCAACTATGAGCGGGTGATCAAGCAGCTGAGGTACCACAACCAGCATGCAGCAGACCTGGGGGGCCGCAGGTTCAGACTCACTTGCTCAGAGCTCAACGGCCGCTACACCAGCAACGAGTTCAATCTGGAGGTCAGCGCCACCTGCCTGTGGGAAGCGTGAAAAGCAGAACGCACATCTTAATTAATGCTATTAAACTGCTTCTCCATGATGGTAAATTGGTTGGCACTTGTGTTCAAAGCGCCCAAGTACCTGAAGGTCCCTGCTATAGCAGAGCACTTAAAGCACTTAATTAAATTAATTATTTCCCTAATTGGAGGGATTGAACCTTCATACTTGTTCATTAGAATCACAAAAGCCCTGTGCCGCCCCCTTCTGCCCCCCACAGCCCTCATGATGCTCATTCTACATTACTGCCCCCCCAGGTCAGCGTGCTACACAGCGCGGCCCCCCCGCAGCACATAAACCACATGGCAGCGCAGCCCCAGTACCTGCATGCTGTCCAGCAGCCGGTCGCTGCCCACATCCCCAGCCACGCCCACAACTCCGGTAAGGACGTCACCATCTGCAGGGAGAGGTGCATTGTGGGTTTTCAGGAGAGTGGTTGGATGGAGCACTGGACCACAGCACTTAACATGGTAGGAACCAGCAAAGTGGCTTAAACTCCTCAGCGCATGATGATTTCACACATTGCGGGGTGGTGAGCCACATTCGCCCAGTGCAGCGGTGCTGTTCATCGCGCTTCTGCATCGATATGAGGCTAAAAACAGCTCTTCCCCTGATGATAATTCTCCACCTGAGCAATCAGGTGGTTTCACTGTCTTGCGTAAGGTCTGTGGAGCTGGAGATCAGCCAGGATTGGGGGGGGGGGGGACGCAAGAGCCTTCCTCTCAGCACCTAACCCGGGGAGATTTAACTGATTAGGATGTCCACTGGAGGGGGGTAATTGTGTTTGGTCAAGATCCTACAATGATATTATTAAGATGGCCTGCAAATTTGATGGTTAACACGGATTTAAGTCAGATAAACGTCATTCTATACTGCCCCCTACTGGAGGAGATGACACAGAGCAGTGGGTGACAGGTGAACCAGGGAACTTCTGCTATTTGATGTCTTCACTGTTACTGTACATAATTAACTGTAAAGAATAGGCTGTCTCATGGACTCAGAAACTATGTTCAAAAGGAAAATACAATATTTAATGCCCTTCAGAAGTGCAGGGATCTCTGCTCCCATTTGCTGATCTCCAGTTTGCCCATGACACCTCAGCACTGCCCTCTGGAGGCTCGTCAGGGACACACATAATCTTTTAGGGCAGCAGCTGGCACAGGGCAGTTAGGGAGAGGCCTCAGTTGCTGCCAGCAGGCCAGTTTCATTAACAAAGTACTTATTCAATAATAAAGTATAATTTAATCAATATGCCTGTATGACTGAGATATAGTCCACCACCTGACGTGTGTGTGCCCACTTGTGTGAGTGCATGTTTTCCCGGATTTTGTGGTGTCAGTAAAGAACAACCCCAGAAAAGCATGACATTTGTGTCATAGGGGTCCTGGAATCATGTCATCAGGCCCACATTGTAATTCCACTTTCCCTGCTCCACTCTGTCCTCCCTCCACCCAACCCCTTTAATGCATAGCCATCCCAAGCTTTGCCACTGTGGTGATCGTGATCTGCATCGCCGCCCTGGTGGTCATCGTGGTTCTGGGCATATACCGCATCCATGTGGCCCACCAGCAGGATGCCAAAGGAGAACACGACAACAAGGATGATGGAGAGATGGAGTGGGACGACACAGCCCTCACCATCACGGTGAACCCCATGGAGGTGAGACACCTCATGGACCAAGGGGTACGAAACAGAGAGGCGGGGAGTCAGAGACAGGAAATGAGACAAAGAAAGAGGGAGAGAGGAGACATAGAGGCAGATGTGACACCTCACATACCATCACCGGGAGTAATGGCTCCGCCTACTGTGTACAGTGAAGGACAGGCAGATGCAGGAGGTGCCAAACAGGTGGAGCAGAATGAGGATGTGTACTGGTTCGTCATGTTCTAACCTTGGTTTGTTCATGGGCCAGAACTTGGAGGGGACACAGGCTGCAGATGAAGAGGTCAGTGAGGAGGAGGAGGAGGAAGACGATGATGAAGAGGAAAATGAATTGGAGGAAGAAGTCACGAGCGCAGAGTCTGAAGAAAGTGATGAGGAGGAGACTCTGGGCCCCCAGGGGCCCCATGAGGGCAACAGGAGGGGCCAGTTGGAGTGGGACAACTCTACATTACCTTACTAAACACACACAGCCATGTTCAGAAAACTTGTGCCTGATTCTAAGGCTACTGATTCATTGGCAAGACTACCATCTTCCAAAAGGTCTGTTTTTCTGAAAATCAAGCCCTTTTACAAAATGTAAATGCTGGTCTGAAATGTGTACTGCACAACAAATTTGCTCCCATAGAGACTGTAGTGTGACTATAGGCCATTTTTTCCCCTTCTGTCCATTAGCGATTCAAAGAGTAACTGATGATGGCTGTTAATCACTGTCGTATGTAAATTATAAAAAGACCACAGTTAATAGGCGCACACAGTCACACCCTAAGCTTGTACTTGTAATTTCAGACTCCAGTTAGACAGCTGGATGGCTGCAGTTCACACCTTCACTTTGGATCACTACTCCCTACAGAAGAAAGTGAGGGTGCATCGTCTTGTTGTAGTCTTTGCCCAAACACAGAAATTTCCTTGTTAGAAATCCCCTTAGCAATCTTCTGGGTCTAAAGTCACACACGAAATATTTGAATTTGTTAATTCTCATTCCCCCCCCCAAAATACTCAGTTGGTCACAGCGTCCATGACAGAGGAATGCGCGAGTCCACAATGATTTAACATCTTGCAATGTAACCCAGGAGCGGACTGGCCATCGGGAAGTTCGGGAAATTTACTGGCGGGCCGGTCGGCAAAATGTACCAAGGGGGGAGGACCCCGCCCCCAGTCAGCAGCAAAATTATCAAAGTGACGGCAAATTCCCGGACTGCTTTTTTTTCCCAGTCCGCTGCTTATGTAAGCTGTGTCCTTATGTGAAGTACCACAGGAATTTTAAAGTTATGTATCTTTAATAAATATGGTTAATTTATTTGCAGTATTTTAATATATTAAAGCTGTTTTTTTCTTGCAGTTGAATATATTTTACTTATGTCGATCTAAACTCTTTGAAATGTTTATTTTAATGGTAATTCTAAATCTTTAGAGATGCAAGACAAAAACTCGGTTTATTCACGCTGGATTTATATATGGTTTGAGAATCTGACTTCCGCGGAAGCCTTCCTTTCCGTTGACAGCGAGGGAGGAGTGCAGCTGTACACTTTTATATACCGGTCTGTATATAGCGTTTAGAGTAGCGTACCTGATTCCCGTCTCACAAGCCTTCCCCCTGTCCATGTGCATCCACTGGTCCCGGTCCCCTTTCTGTGTACCCATGATGCCGTGTGCTGTCCTGTACGGGTTCAGACGATCCAAGCGGAGCCAGCGCGGTTCCCGTGCACCCCCAGGGCGGACCCCTTAAGATCACGCCGTGGTGTCGCCTGACCGGATTCGGAGAGGCTGAAATATCATCACGACGAGGCCGAAGGCCTTGTCGTCAGCAATACTACCGGAGAAACACCCATTACTCTCTGGGGTCTCTCCACCCGGATCGGGACAGGTGTAGGTACGTGTAAAGTCTGTGTTAGTGGTTCCTCCTTGCCATCCGTGACCGTGACTCCCCCTTCCCCCTTTTTAGACTCGGATCCCCAATCTCCGTCTCTTTCCATACCGTCCATCAGATGCAGGGAGATTTATGGTGACTCCATGTTTGCCAGCTGTCTGTTAGACAAGAAGAGGAGAGGGCGAGGTGCAGTATCCCAAGCCTGTAAAATGTGTAAAACATTTTTTAATTGCAGTTTCTCTCCGACTTTGTTATGGGTTTCCTTCCATTCCAGTGGTCACTACAGCACTGTACATCGGCCAATAAAGATCTGTTTTACAATGCACCTGTTTCTCTCCTATTGTGTGTGTGTGACTGGCGGGACCTGAGAGATCCCGGTCATGCTTATGGCAGACGGGAAGTGAGTGCGACATGTGGCTCGGCACACCACTGCCGAGCTGGGCCAAGCCGGGCCGGGCCGGGCGGCGCGCATAACTAGATCTCACCACCGGGACCTCATTTCCCATCACAAACCCATTAGTGCTGCTTCGAGAAGGTCAATAATTCACCACTAACACATTAGGCAGCATAACTGCTATGAAATTGCCGTCCGGTGTACATAAATAAAACAGCCTGTTTTTCTTGTACGAGTGACAAAATATTAGTGTGGTCACACTTGATCATTGTTGCTAAATTAGCTAGATAATAGCACTGTCGCCAGCTTCCCTGTACAGCAATAACTTCCATTACACTAAAAGGCAAAGGCTCTCCCCAAAAAGCAAACCTGCAGATGGGCCCCGCAGGGCTGTAACACTGCAAGATGAGTTACGCTTTGGCGCCCACAAGAGGCCACAGCTCAGTAATAGCACCTTAAAGCCAAATAACAATGACTTGGTACGTTCATGCGTTGCGGTCACATTCAACTCACTCCACTGCTTTCATGACACAATATCATATATACGCAGTATTAAAGATCATTATTAAGGAGAATAAAAGACTTGAATAAAAGTTCATACTTAATCTAACTGTGTCGTGGTTTTGGCCACGTCTGGTCTCTCTTCCCAGTTCAGAGACAGACACATACCGTCAGAGCAGATTCTACAACAAAGGGGGAAGGAAGTATGAAGGAAAGGTGAAGACAGAGTATGATCTGGAGTAAATCAGGGAGCGGCTCCCAAGATGGGGCAGGGCTTCCAGATTCTGCTTTGCTTCAGAAGAAATTACCATAGGTAGAAACTGCGCCCCCTGCTGGACGAGTCCCATGGGAGCTGTTTAGTATGTCCAGCCACGAGCCATGTGCAGACAAGCCCTTTACAAGGATGCTCAGACCTGTGTCCACTGCCATAGATGCTGCCCACTGGTGCTTTATGTGAGAAACTGGAGCATGCTGGGAAATGCAAGCTTTCTCGGCCAAGCTCGACAGATTCTCAGCTGCCACTCGAAGGGGGTAATGGGGGTAAAGCATGGTGAGAAGCTGCCGTTTGCTGTAAGATGTAATTCGGCCATTGTATTTATATCATTTCACTGACTTTGGACACACAATTAACCTTGAGGCTAATTTAGCATCATTAAACTGCATTGCAGCTGTTGGTCGGAATGAATAATTTCCTGACGGCGCTTCAAAAGCTTTCAAAAGCTTTGATGGATGACAAAAAAAATGAAGATCCAGCGATGTCCCTGAGTAATAATAACTGTATACCCAAATAAACTCCCCACAAAATATGAAGTGTTTGGTTAACTGATAAAATTGCTCTAGGGCATAAAACATATACTTTAATTATTCTCTGTTAATTAAAGTAATTTGAGTCAATAATTAGATTGCACAGCTGTATGGGAAATACATTGGCCACGCGCGCGCGCGCGCACACACACACACACACACACACACACACACACACACACACACACACACACACACACACACACACACACACACACACAATACATAATTTCAATGACCAGTTGACCACGCACACATACTACATAAATATTTTGACCATGCGCACACACACACAGACGCACATACATACATACATGCATGCATGCACGAACGCACGCACACACACAGTCTATGTATTCATATCTTTAAGGGGACTCTCCATTCATTTCTATGGGCATAACCCTAGAATCCCAGTTATGACAACCTTAACCCCCACCCAGCTCCGACATTAATCATCTGTAACCAAACAAAAGACTTTTGGCATTTTTAGTTTTTTGATGGTAGTTGCAGATTTTTCTTTTTTTATCAACTTCAGGTTTTCATTGCGGGGTCCCCACAAGGTAAAAAGTTACAGGTTTTTATCACATTGTGGGAAAATCTGGTCTCCACAATTTAATTATATTACACACACACACACACACACACACACACACACACACACACACACACACAACTAAATGGCCTGGTTCACCTGAACAAGCATTCACATTTAAGGTCAAACCTCATGATTAAACCATTAATCCCGACTGAGCAACACCGGCCCCTCTCCAAATCCAGGGTGTTGCTTCACGCCCACAAAATTACTGCAGGAGGACAAACGGCAGCTCCTGCTGAATGGCTGGGCTGTGCCGGACTTGGCTGAGCGACGCCGGCGGGTCGTCCAGAAGGCAGAGCGGCACAGGAGCTGCCAGCCGGCACTAATCTGCGGGTTCATGTTCAAAACAAACAGCGTGGAAAGAAGAGACTGGTTCAAATCTCATTAAAGCCAAGTTACCGTGATTAATAGAAGGATTTATAGATAACTACCTATTAAACACAGGCAAGTAATTTCATTACCCATACCCTGCCCATTGTAATAGGTTGGTAGTAGCATGAACATTAATACTGCATAATTTTAATTACAGGTCCAGGTGCAACGGCTCTAAATTACTAATCCCTATAAATTAAGTTAACAAGTTAATTAAAAGCCTTTTGGGCATTTGCTGGGTGTCAGGGTTAAATGCTTTTGTAAGGCAGTGTCCAGAGATCTGTGTGTCCCACAACACGTTGACAGGGCAGATGGTGTTCTGCAGTTCAAAGATTTTGATTTAGGCTTGAGTTTATTGCTCCCCTTGTGGAGGGATTATCATTGAGAGCCACAATTGGCTTGGTTCTTCGCAGGCGAGTGGATCAGATGCAACATCGCCCCCTGGTGGTGAAACACCCTAGTCATGTCAATGCTCTACCCCACCTGGTAAAATGGCTCACGTGGTGACTGAAATGGATTTGCATTCGCATGCTTCCCATCTCTTCCCCACAGCCAGCACAGCCCTGAGGCAGGCTGCCAGTTAGCCTGCACACAGAATGCTAACTGTGTGCTTATCCCCCGCACCCCCCAGAGGAAAGAGGTGATATCGACAATTAACACCCCTGTTTATCTGTTTATTTTACAGATTCTCTCTCAGCCGGTTTTGCTTTGAAGTCTTTTTTTTAATTGGTAATGAAGGGCGCTTCGATCAGCGCTTATGCCTAAAATTATCATTCGAGATTCAGATAATTTTAAGAGGCAACTCAACATTGGGGCACTAAACAAATCAGCCTTAATTAGAGGGATCTGCGAGCCAGCGAGGTGGGAATAGCAGGATCCCCCTCGGGGCACGCCGCTGCCTCCATGGCAGAGCACTCGCCGTACTGCTCATTACCGACACGCGGACCTCTACCAGCAGGCTACATGAGCCGCGCACTGCATTAGCACGAAACCTGCACAGTTAGCGTGTAGCAGTGCAGTGCACAGAATTAAGGCTGGTTCAGATGCACATAGCCTGCATAATGTTAGTGCACAGCATTAAGGCTGGTTCAGATGCACATAGCCTGCACAGAGTTAGTGTGTAGCAGTACACAGCATTAAGGCTGATTCAGATGCACATAGCCTGCACAGTGTTTTTGTTGGCTATGTGTATATGAACCAGCCTTAATGCTGTGCACTGAGTTAGCGTGTAGCAGTGCACAGCATTAAAGCTGGTTCATACGTATGTAGCCTACACAGAGTTAGCGCATAGCCTGTAGTTAACTTCAATGAGTGGTTCGGCTGTAGTACTCAAGGTAGCCCTCCACAATGCCTCACTTCCCACTACCTACTTCGGCCTTTTTTTAGTCAGCATGCACTGGGTTAGGGAGGGGCGGCCATTTTAAGCATTTACACACCACAGGAATGGTTACCATAGCAGCATTTAAACAAAATAATCCATAATGAAATGAATGTCTCCTGAGGTGCAGCAAACACCGGGAAGCTGTCCAACTCACACACTCACACGAAGCCCCGACGGCAGGCGTGTGCGCGCGGAGTGACCTCAGCGGCGAATGGACTGCACGCTCTTGGCGGATTAGTGACACCGGTCCTCTACCGTCAGGCTGCAAACATCTGCATATAAAACAAATGCAGTGTTGGGTTGCGTCCAGTGTTCTTTCCGCCAGGGACATAAGGGCGTTCGGCTCTGTTTATGTTGTCAGTATTAGCACCTTCAGCGCCATTACAGGCCAGGTTTAAGTCCATGCTACTGAAGCACAAATATGGATGGAAAGGGTATATTTCAACTCCTTAAGGAAAGGGTTTCCCTCTAGTCTAAAAATCACCATGTACGGAGGTGAGGAAGAGCTGAATTTTAAATACAGCCCAAGGATTATTGTAGGAATAAGGGGCAAATGGATGAAGCATGTATATAATTCATCCTCAGGTCTAGGACCATTCTTCAATGTTTACATTCGGACGGGAGCCCAAAAAATGTGGAATATGTAGGTGTAGTTTTTAATGATGACCACCAGGTGGCAGTGTGGAGACAGCCTGGACAGCTGCACTTGGCAAATTCGCCGATGAAAAGGCTTAGCAGGCGAGTGGATCAGAGGCAGCAGTGGACCAGCAGCCAATTAGAGAGCAAGGGCTTGATGTCTGACCCTGAGCACAAAGGCAGGGCATCTATATGGCGGGGCATCTATATGGGTGGGCAGTGGTGGCTTAATGGTTGGGACGCAAACTTGTAATTGAAAGATTGCAGGTTCGAGTCCCCAACCAGCAAGGTATCACCCCCAAGAACTGCTCCCCGGGCGCTGAATTAGCTGCCCCCTGCTATGTCACATATGGGTTAAATGCAGAGAACACATTTTGCTGTGGTGTGTCAACGATGACAATTAATCACTAAATTCTATATCACTTGGAAATGAAACACTCAGATGTTCCTAAGAGTGACTGGACACTCTCACCAAAATTCTGCTGCGTCAAGGAGGTCATTTTTATTAGAACGTCTGTGGCTCTAGTCGGTTAGTTGTTCAGGTATCTGAATCACTCTGCACCAGTGCAGGGTCAGTGACCTTCGCCTGACACCGGCATGAACAGAGGACAGCCTCAAGGTGGTCATCTCACAACACGCTCTAATGCTAGCCATCATGTACAGGGCCAAAGCCGCTGCCGTGAGAGGGACACACATTCTGATGTCCCTAAGGAAGCAAGCATCGCACACACACACACACACACACACACACCAGTGCTGATGTCACCCCTCCATATGACCGAATCGAGGGATCTGTCCAACCGAGCGGCACAAACTCAGGTCAATGGCTCTATTAACACTCAACATAGGTCACAGGCATTCAGCTAAAGCGTTTATAGCCAACAGCGCCATCCTATGGCTCCATGTAAGCGTGACGCCATCTCTCATTTACATCTATGTAAACACACAGTAAAACTACACTTAGCAAGTCAGACTTTACTGAAGGGACTGAGTAGTACGGTGGACATCCCAGCCACAGTATCTGTCCTGCTCACGTCTAGATCCATTGGGAGAGAGGGGGTTAAATCTGTTTACAAACCTGGTAAACACCACAAATTCAATGCACTAAAAACGAAGAAACAACCCAGGCATACTTATTGCATAATGATTATATTTTGGGGGTTGGGGGCAGTTACAGAGGGGGGGTCTCATGGTGAACTCAGATGTTTAAGTGCCATACCAGCAACCCGTCTCTGGATCTCCACCCTCGAGTGCCGCTCCACACGCCGTCCAGACCCCCAGCTCAGGTTATAAAGAGCCACTTCCAGTGGTCAGATACAGAAAACAGCCTCCCATACAGACACTGACATGCAGTTTAGGTAAGGAGCATTCCTATTGGACAATCATGACTTCCAGCTTAAGTTAACCCAGCTGACTGAGAGATCCTGCCTCATGGAACACCCTGCTGAGTAGAAAGAAACAACTCCTCCTCCATCTGTTTACCCCCCCCCCCAACCAAGTGAAGAAACAGCTGAGGGTCTTAAAGAGCATCTGGTTTGGGTTTTAGTGCTCTCATCCGTTAAGCATGTGGGCATGAGATCTCACAGAACGCTATTAAAAACACTCCAGTATAAAAGCACAGAACCAGCAAAAGGTCACCATCTTCAGTACAGGGTCGCCTTCCCTGAAGCACCAGCAAATGGTCATCATCTACACAGATATCGGTCATCAAGAACTCCCATCTGGGAATTAAATATGCATGTTTGACGTCTCTGAACGGCTGTGCTTCCAAACTGCCGATATAACTGAAAATCTACGGGCCAGAGAACCATCAGCAAGCTACCAAGAGGTCCGCACCAGCACTGCTCCCTCCGGCAAAGGGTTCATTTTTAATATGGCACAGTGAGAAGAGAGAAAAAAAAAAGAAAACAGCCCTGATGCAGAGCTTTGAGACTGCCATATAAATAATCCATGAGGAGAATAACGCAGGCCAGTTAATGCGCATCATCCTCTACTGACCTGGCAGTGAACCGCAGGCCCGAGAACTAGCAGGGTTAGGGCTAGTAAAGGAGGGCTAGGGCGTTTAATAAAGGGTTAGGACTGGCAAAGGAGGATTAAAGTTAATAAGGGCTTATTCTCCCCTTAGTCAGAATGTAGCTTCTCTCTCTCAAGGCACAACATGAATTACAGTCCACCGTGTTCAGATCCAAATGGACTGGGCTAACTTGGCCAGAACTTAGGTTCTCGGTAGCCTGTACTGATGGACGTTAAGGTTACTGACCATCCACAATGGAAACATTTCTTAGGTGACCAGAGTTCAGCCAGTCGGAGGGGTTTACTGTGGTTTCTGTAGACGTCATATTGGCCCAGTCTGCCCCCCAGGCCCCCGGCCAACTAATACAGGATGAAGACCATGAGCCAAGCCCCATTCTTCAAGTCAATTTTATTCACATTTAAAATATGCCAAGGTCTACCGACGGCCCCGGTCTCAACGGGACAGACAGGAGGGCGGAAAGCAAGATCCGGCAGGAAGTGCGAGAGCCACGATGCCGATCGGAACGGAAGAGCAGCAGGTTAAAGGTCATCTAGTGCAGCCACTAAATGAGGGACAGAAACAGAGCAGCAGACAGATAAGCGAACAGCGACCCGCAGCATAGGGTCATGACCCGAACCCTGACAATGAGCGCAGTGGACCGGGGCAGGGGGTGTTACTAAACCATATTAAAAAGGTTTTTGACCAGATGAAGCGCATTTAAAAGTTTAAAAATAAACGTGATGAGTCCAGGGTGGCCCAGCTCTGGGAGACTCCTCAGAGGGGGGTGCAGCCACTCTTGGTGTTGGATGGGGTTAACACACGCCGCTTGGATCCATCCGGAAGCTTCTGGCCGCTGTTCCGCACGGACTGGCTCTAAAATCCTCACTGAAGTCCAGGACATACTTTAAGAAAAAATATATACATGTCGAGCTCCAAGGCTCCAAGGCTCCAAGGCTCCAAGGCTCCAAGGCCCCCCCCCCCCCCCCCCGGTGGGGGGGGCGGGGGGGGGGGCCCAAAGGTTGAAGGCCAAGGGGGGGGGGGGGCGGGGGTTTGATAGGGCCACAAAAAAAAAAATTAAAAAT
>JAODKC010000039.1:18664522-18676275 GCA_026777985.1 Mormyrops attenuatus | reverse complement strand
AATATCCCAGAAGTTTAACTGAATTGATGCTATACTCTGATTTAAAAGTGTTCCTTTAATTTTTTTGAGCAGTGTACTTGGCCAAGACTCCCACACAGTTATGGGGAGCAGGGTAGTTACTCTTCCCCAGTTTCACATCCCCAAAAAGAAACTTTGGCATGTTTTTAATCTATGACATATTTATTCTTTTTAATGAATGCCACAGAGGTTGTCCCGTCAGACACGATTACTCAAACCAGCCTGGTGAATAATCGCGCATCAGTACTACACACATCGCGGGGCTGGAAAACAGGCACAGACGAAATTAAATGCATATTAGTGTGAAGTAATTCCACACAGCAGACATGCGGAGACAGTCCCAAACACACAGCGGCTCTAGTCAGGTGACGCTTCATGCTTCTTTTTACGGCATGTCGCACATCCGCCAAATATTTCCTTAATTTTTAAAATATCTGAAAATATTTTTTTATTTACTCACCGATACAGTAATTTTCGCCAGTATCGGACCAATACCGATACTGAATATCGGATCAACCCATCACTAGTTGATACAACATGCAGTATTTAAGTGTCGTTAATTTGACACTTTACATAGATATAAAACTTAACTCTGTCAAAGCAACAACATGACTTGACTAAGTCAAGTTGAGTCAATGAATATTTTTTTTTTTTTTTTTTTTTTTTACAGTGTTCCACCAGGATGCCACGGCTAATAATCAAATCAAGGGTATGGTTACAGGCATGAGTAGGCCCGACAACATTCTGACATACATTTATAGAGTCAAGAATACCTGCAAACGCTATTTTTAAAGGATCACTGCCTTTCTCCAAGTGTATATAAAAATCACCAACAATAACAGCTTTGTCAATAGTGACCACCAGGTTTGTTTTAAAAAAAAAAAAAAAACACATCAGCAAACTCCTTAATTAAATTACTGTACGGACCAGACGGTCAATACACAGTAACAATGGTGATTTGAGGTGACGAGCTACAAAGAGATGAGCCAGCAAGGCTAAGAACAAGTTTCAAATGTGCTGAAGCTAAAACTACATTTCTCAGACACTCCTAGGTTGGATTGAAAAATTGCAGCAACACCACCACCCTTGAGATTTGGTCAAGGGTTATGCTTATAACTGTATTCAGCTGGAGTAGATTCATTTAGTGCCATGAATTCATTCGGTTTAAGCCAGGTCTCAGTAAGGCATAGAGCACCAAGACCATATACAATGTATGTAGTTGCATGATTCAGTTTTTTTGGCTGTTAAACTGAGGTGGCCTACCTAATGATGCACGCAAGGCTACATATGGGCTGTACTTTTCAGTGGTGGACTACAGGCTACAACATAAAAGATTCTGATTTTATGTCCTATATACTGCAAGGACTGGCATAATCAATTGGGTTGACACCATCAAGTTATGCTAAAACTTTTTTTTTTTTTTTTTACTCCTAGGAAACACTTAGCAGGCATTGCGATTTTAATGATTATCCAGTATATGTTAAATTATTGTCAAGTTTACGGTCACTGCTGTTGCTTAAACTGTGTTTGGCATTGATAATTTTTATCCTTGCTTGGACTCACCCATAGGGGTGTGTTTGTGAAACATTTAAAAAATGAATGAAGAGGAGAAAAGCAAACAGGAATTAGTCATTGAAAGACATTTGTCTTCCTCTGTATGGAAATATTTTGGATTCTATAGAAATGATCGCAAATAATTGTGTTCTGTTGGCACAACTCACAGCAGCACCAACAACTTTTTTAACATACTATTGTTAGAGAACTAGTGCTTAGCTACAGAATGTCAATCCATTTTGAAAATGTCCACAATTCTGAAATAAAAATTTCCAGCAGTAAATTTTGGAAACATGAATTTTTTTTATTTTGTACAACTTTAAAGTATTGGACAAATGGAGGGGGGGGGAGACAGCATTTTGAGCCCAATACCAGCCTCAGAAGCTTCAAATCAACTCAGGCTGGACCGGTAAGTCTGATGAAAGCAAATAATTCAGATGTTTTTTTTTCCATTTTTTAAAAAAAAAAAAAAATAATAAAATCAGAGAGGCATCCTATTTCCCTCTACACTTATCTTAACTGCATGACCAGTTTTTGTCAGCCGTTTTATGTCAGCAAAACGGCGCATCTGCTTGTCCACACGAGACAGACCCCTCTTCATTGGGCCCTTAGAGACAGGGACAAAATAACAAATATTGTTCCACTAAAGTAAACTTTAGACAGTTTAATTTTTAAAATGTTTGCGTTGATAATTAAAGTTCAAGAAACTAGAAATTAAAAAAAAATTCTTCCGTTAGCCATTTGTGTCAAACAAAGTGAGTGTCACACATCACACACACACAAAAAGCTGTTCTCTGGTATTAAATCAGTTGCTCAGCTTAAAACACTAAACTTTAAACTAGAAATGCAGATCCATGACAAAGGTTAGAAAGCAACAGGAAACGATATGAAAGCTTGTATATATCCAACACTGACCTGTTGCTAGAAGGAACAAATCCTGTGGCTGGCAGAGTGATTTCACCTTTGGGCCCCTGGGCAAGGCCCTTAATCCCCATTGCTCCAGGGGCTGGCTGATCCTACTCTATAAACTACACTTGTAAACTACACCTTTACCAAAATCAACCATAAAATACTGTGCTCAAAGGTTAATTGGCTCTAAAGACTGATTATCTTCCATTTCTCTGCAAAATAGGTTGGTAAGCAGGGCAGTGCTGCGGCTAAACTAAATCCAAGATGCTGTTAATCTTCTCTATGTTTGACTGAATAATTAGATTAGAAATGAACATGCTTAGGCTGTCAGTGTATCATTTCCAGGCCAAAAGCATGCAGTGGCACTTACGACCCCATGTAGACACCCTGATGCTACAGGGGCATTCGATTGCCTTCCACACTGATCTTGACAGCACCCTGAAGTTTGCAGAGTTTTCTTTGTTCTGCAAAGCGACGCTTGTGCTTCTCCAATCTGTTTATCCCCTTTCTTAAACCCATCTATTGGAACCAACCAGACCTCAGCTGCACCATCATAAGAGGTAGCTTAACAGCAGCAGTGACTATCACAGAAACATAATGCACCTTCTTAAAACTTAATATGCTCCAGAATTTTGATGTTTAGGGGGAAAAACAGCATGAATACACCCAAATGTGCCTACCATTTAGTGATCTGGAAACTTACCCGATTAGCTTCTACATCCACATTCCACTTTGGGCGAACTACGTAGTCTTTATTTGATGGCATTGGTACCCTAGCACGGGCACAGAACCCTGGATCACCAGGTCGGAGTGCCCTGGGGTTCGAAGAGACCAGCTGTTAACCTTTCAACTTAAAATGCGCAACAATCAAAGGAGACTAACGCATACTCACTTTTCCTCCCCAGTTAACACTTTCTCAAGGTCTCTGCGTGGTGTCTGTCCCCCCGAACTGTGGGGAAAGGACAAGTGATTAAACAACCACTGAAAAAAGTTGCCATCTTCAGGTATTGAGTGTATATGCATACACACAGGAAACAGCATGCTTAACCTACTACACTATAACAGCTACAAAGAGTAAAATGTCACCTAGGGCAAGTTTCACGCATGTCTCTTGCTTAGATGGATGACTTGTCGGGTTTAAGGTAGTCTGGGCTAAATGGACTTCGTTTTCATTTACTTACATTTATCCCAGACTACATTTAACCAGACAAGTTATCCGGCTATGCAAGAAACCATGCTTTGTGAAACGGTCCTACATATCAAATTTTGCACAGTACATCTACTCAAGGCATTACAATAATTTTGCACCTAGAAGGCATTTTCTTTCTCCTTTACAGCAAAAAAGTACTGGATTTAGACCTGGATTTATAAGTAGTTAAGTCAAGTTATATAGTTAAATCACTGTGAAGGTCAAACATATTGAAGCTAAGCAAATCACAGCTAAAACGCATAATAAGTAATCAACTCATTATATAGCATATCCCTAGTTCTTTACTTGAATTACACAGTTTAAAAACCCTGGCCCTGTTCTGCTCAACTATTAGCTGGTCTATTTCAAATACTAAAATTTAAAATCATGTATCATACACTTATCTGCCATATCACAGAGTACCAAAATGATTCAAAATTGATTTCAAAACAGGTAAACAATGATGCATTTGCTTGTCAATCAGCAGTACCAGTTTGGTATTAATATGTTTTTGGTCATTCGCAATGAATTTGATGAAGCAAGTAAAACAGGATAAACCCTATACAGAATGAAGGTTGATCTCTCTCACACACACACGGAGAAAACAGGAACTTCACGAGAAACCCACAGAAAATTAATGAGCTAATTGCGCACAGAGCTCCCCTGAAAGCAATAATTTAAAAATGTGGTTTAGTCAAATGTTCCTGTGTTCTCTATGTAATTATGACAATACACAAAACATATTTTAAAAAAAAAAAAAAAAAAAAAAAAAACAGAAAATTACTTGCATAAGCAACCCTTGAGTCAACTCAATATGCCATAATTTCTATGGAATTAAAAGACCGACTTCCATGTTTTTATTAAAACAATTCTATAGAATACCGTTCTTCGATAAATGCTTCATAGAACTGACAGTCTATGCCTATTCAATTCTGCATGGTATGTAGTTCATAAATGTAAATATATTGCTTTGTCACAATGCTACATCTGACCAGTAAGAATACCAAGTATTGAATGACAAAAAGTCAACCACTATATCCACAATTATACCACTATAAACTTCATTCAACACAATGATTGCAATCATGCCTCAGATAATTTAAAATTACAATGGAAAGTCGTTTTGTACCTATATACAAATTAAATGTTTTGTTCTTCAGAATATTTGACATTAACAAATTGTTTGATCTTGGATCAAAACAATCAACATCAGTCAACACACATCTACAAGTACTGGCATTATACAGAAACTGCAATGTAATGCGAGTGAAAAATATGTTCAGGATGGTAAATACAATATATAGCAAGCACACTAACATTTTCCTTTCCATGGAAGAAAAATAAATCTATCAGCTAATTACCCCCCATGCAATAGTAAAGGCTTGAAAACCTTAAACCTTTAATTCAACATTTTCCTCACAACAAA
Source organism: Mormyrops attenuatus (assembly GCA_026777985.1). Taxonomy (NCBI): domain Eukaryota; kingdom Metazoa; phylum Chordata; class Actinopteri; order Osteoglossiformes; family Mormyridae; genus Mormyrops; species Mormyrops attenuatus. The sequence goes on along the minus strand of JAODKC010000039.1, from coordinate 18,671,179 downwards.
ATGCATGTTGGCCAATTCTGAGATCTACATGCAACCATTCATAATTTGGGATGAATTACATAAAACACCATGCAATCACACAAAACCTGGGTGGGGAGGAGAACACATCTGCCTCCTGTGCTTTTTCAACCTTCGGCTGCTCATTTTGAAGACTGAAGAGAGGATAAGTGAGGTACAGCAAAAGCAATGGAAAGAAGGAATTCAAAAAAGGAGCAGGAATACAACAGAGAATGCAGAAGCTATAGATAGATTGTTTTTTATTATTCAGTTTAATTTCAGAACAAAATGTAAAATGAAGTGGGGGAAAAAAAAATTGGGGAAGAAACACTTGTGCAAGCAATTTACCCAAGATGTCGACGAGGAGGCATCTGCTGGTCTAGATCTCTTTGTTGCCGTTCCTCTCTAGTCATACCTTTGTAGTTGGAAGTTAAGCCGAAGATCGGGCGTGACCATTCATCTAAAGACATAACATGTAGATTACACCAGGAGTTCTCATGCACAAAACCTCTTTACCAAAGGTGGAGTTTCAGCAACTGATATGAAATTAGAGCTGCCTTGGACGTCGTCATCAATTTCAGAAATAGAAATTTAGGTTTATACACTACTAGTATAAAATAATGCATTGAGAATACTGATTATGATCTGAATATTTTCACTATTGACCCTTACTGATGAGTTTAAGAGCAAGATCCTTGTTAGGTCTAGACTCCTTGGGATGTTTGTACAGGAACATGACAGCCCGACCAATTCCACTGTGCTTCAGAGTCTCTTGACTCACACTAGGTAACTGAAAAAGAAAGGTTTTCAGATAACAGCGTACATGGTCCAAACTTCGTAAACCCTCAAACAAGGAAGCCCAACACACTACCCCGTGTACTGACTTCCTGTAAAATCTTTAGAAGCTCCTCTCTTATCTTGAGGGCTGGAAGGCTCTTGTCTGGCAAAGGGCTGATCCATTCTTTAATGGCCGTCATCACACCACTGTCTATAAATGTTTCCTTCAAATCTTGCCTGAAAGAAAACACTCACTGCTTCAGATTCAGCCAATAACTCTTGATTAATCATTTTTAATCAAGAAGAATCTTACTTCTTCAGGTGCATTACCACAGTAGGTAGCAAGGTAAGCTTCTTTAGGGCTGGCTTCTTCTGACTGTTCAATGTCCTATCTTCCTGTAAACAGGAGATACATGAAGTATAGTAAGTGCAGTAATGCATTGCATAACAGTGATACATCCTGAGAAAGGTGTTGTAAGTAATTGTGTGAACATCGTAAAGTGTACTTACACAAACCAAGAAGTTATAGCCTAATACACTTAGGCTACAGTAAACTTAAAAACTTAAACTTAAAACTTAAGTAGAAAGAGTACTCAGAAATAAGTACAGTATCGTAAACCAGTAACAGTTGCTTATCATCAAGTATTATGTATTGTACATAACTATATATGCTAAACATTTACCTGACTGGCAGCGCAGTAGTTTTGTTTACACCAGCATCACCAAAAACATCGCGAGTAATGCACTGCACTACCACGTCACTAAGTGATGGTAATTTTTCAGCTCCGTTATAATCTTATGGAACCACTATTGTACAGTATATGTGGTCCATCACTGACCAAAACATCGTTACGCAGCATGACTGTATATAAAAGATTTCAAAGTGATCTCTAATGAACATTTACATTATATCAAGTTAAATATACCATTTCATAAACTAATATTTCAACTGTACAAAAAAAGATATAGAATTCTGCTGTGTAGGCAAGACATAATGACACCAAGTAAAAGGTTAAAGATCATAAACTGAAAGACTGCTAAAAACCCAAGATAATAGCAATACCAGCAACTGAGGAACTTAACCTATACTGCTTCAAAGAAAGATTTTCACATTTAATGAATAAGGCAAACGACTGTCTGAGAGGTTAGGATTAAAGGCACACACCTCAGCTGCCTCTGTCATCTTGGTGATCATGGCACTGACCACATCATCAGCATCACTGATGAAAGTTCCCCCATCACGGTTCCGCCTTCGCTTGCCACTCTGTGCTTTCTTCTTGGCCAGCATCATGTCAAAATCTGAAACAAAGCTAGCACTAGAGAAGAAAACATCAAATGTTTATTCTGAACTACAATGTAGTCAATTATATTACACTTCCAATTACATATAAAGGGATGGTAGTGTAAGGTAACCCCCTAAACAGACAAAATTCTTAGAAAAGGGCCAGAACACACACGTTTTTTTTTTTTTTTTTTTGAAAAACCATCGAAAATGATCCCCAGATAAATTTTGGGTAACCTACAGCTTTCATTTTAAAATGTACATTCTGCATAATACACAAATGGTATGTATTTATTTTCCTTTTAATATTTCCCATTAATGTACACAGAACTCCAAAAAAGTAGTAATGCTTGATAGTTTTGGTTTGCAGTACAAGCTAGGTATGCGATCCTATTAAGAATGTGCGAATCATAACTTTCTGCTTTAAAAATTTCAATCCAGTCTGATGTGAATATGCCTCAGGCACACTTACTCTTTGTCCCCTCCTCCCATTGCATCATCAGAGTCAGAATCCTCAACTGCTGCTTTTTCTGATGAAACTCCTGATTGACTCTTCTCTTCTTCCAAGTCTTCTTGGTTGAAGCCCTACAAAAAAGTGCCACCATAAGGTTGGATTTACCACCAGACAGACAAGTTCTGGTTGTGGCTTTGATCCTTGCCCCTCAATTAGTGTGTACACATTCTCCCTTTTCCTTTGTGTGCTTACTCCACCAACTGACATACAGTCATTTGCTTGTTCAGAGTGTGCACCCTGCAATGGGCCAGTATTGCATCCAGGGTGTACAATGCCCCTAACTACACGTAAATACAACCTGTCCTTGATGAGTGGCTGTAAAAGATTGATGGATATAAAACAAATGAGCACAAATACCGTAAACTCTTCTTCCTCCTCATCCCCCGACTCTCCAAAAATATCTGCGATCATCTTCCTGTGAAAATGCAAAACCCAATGTGTAGTTGGACTTGATAGTAAAATGAACTGGTTTATACACAAGTTAACCCATCTGTACTTGCAAAACAACAACTAAAAGACCACAATTCTGTGAGATCTGTTATAGCATATTTTTTTTTTCCTTTTAAACACTATCCAACTACAAAATTATAAATTGTAATTGCTATAAAATTAATTACACAAGACAAACACCGACTTACTCTTCCTCATCAACCGAGTCACTGTCAGAGCCAAACAAGTTTTTCTGGTCCTTTTTTCCAAATTCAGTTCTCTTTCCATCTTCATCTTCCTCACTATCAGATCCCAGCTCCTGCAGTTTGGCTGCCATAGATTTTTCAGAAGACTGCAAACCTCCATCACTGGCTGACATTTCACCATCCAACTGTAGGGTTTCCTTCTCCACTAAAACACAAAAAAACCACAAAGAGCAAAGGTTTACATCAAATCTTGTGAGGAAATAACACTAATCTTTCTAGGTGAAAAACAAAATGGACTATTTTTTTGCATGCCAACAAACTCACTTGGCTTTTTCTCATGCTCTTCATCCTCGCTGTCAGAAAGAATAGCTTTCTTTCTTTTCACTAAAAAGAAAATATGGCATTCAAAATGACCCAGCACATGAACATTTGGATTGTAAGATGTGTGTGTTACATTTAACATATATTTATAGACAGTGATTTTTAAACCACCTCGTGGGACATTCATATTGAACATTAGAATGACTATCACATACCAAGGTAAAACTAAGGTGTGCTATTGTGTAATGTGCATAACTATGGCCGGCAGAAGAACTGGTTAACACATCTAGATGAGATTAACAAGATTAAGTGTTTTTTTACTTTTAATTTGTGGCTGACTAAAATACCTTTAATACCCATTTTGCTTTATAATTTTAAGTCTTGTACAAGCAAAAAATTTAACAAAAAAGGGATATACTTACAGCCACATGAGTAACTGAAATGTCTAATTAACACAAAATGCTTAAAATGGATGACTTTATATTAAGTTAACTATAAGCACAGATAGACTACAAACAATCTAACTACCTGGTTTTTCTTTCCTGTCATCACTTTCTTCCAACTGCTCCAGCTCATTATTCTCCTTTTGGTTCCTCCCTGTAGGCTGCTTCAGAGTTTCATCTTCCTCACTATCTGACTCTATGATGGCCTTACGTTTACCTTTGCCTCTCCCGACCATCCTGTCATCAGATCCAATCTCAATATTCTGTTTTCTGACCTCAGTTTCAGAGTCAGCGTCCCCAGACTGGCCTCTCTGGACTGACATTTGCTCCTCAGCATCATTGTCATTAATATGCTGCTTTGGTTCATCATGTTCGGAGCTCCCCCTTCTTTTCAGGAGGTCCACCTCATTTCTGTCACTGGCAGTAGGTCTGGAAACACCATGCTCCAAGTGACTGTCATGTAGACCACTCTCAGAGTCACTGTCGCCCTGCCCGACATCATATTCGTTTTGCATAATGTGCTCATCATTAGATTGGTTATCATGGGCTTCACCTTCTGCCTCACAATCTTCATCCTGTGTATTGAAGGGGTAAAAGTTTACATTGTTTAACATAAAAGGCATATACCTAATTAGGTATTTCTAAGCTAATTCAGGATATGAAAACTGTCAATCGATTCCAATTAATTACACTTTATCGGAACACAAACTGGGAACGTTCGCATAATGTATATACGTTTATTAATATATTACAATCCATAAGGAGAAAGACACCACCTCGAAACGACGTACGGCACTGTTCACGTCATCTTCGTCGAGGGATTCGGGCGCGAGCTCGTCCTGTACAGGGGTGCCACCGCCATCATCTGCTAACACATGGCAGTGACGAACATACGCTCTGCTAGAATAATATTCTTACAATCACTATTATCATCATGCTAGATAGCCACACTTGCTTAGCACTATACTTTTGATTTCTGGTTGTCAAAGCAACATACATCGTGAACAAATAGCACGCCAATACTAAATAATACTTACCTAACGATCTATCCAACTACCCAATGCAGTTATTTTGCTTTACGTAAAACTACGTTATTTTTAAATAATAAAATTATCCTGAAACACAAATTAAACTACCTGAACGGGCTCCGGAAAAGAATTCCTCTTCTCCATCCATCCGGTCTTTCAGCTTTGTGAAACTCTGAAGTTTAATGTACCCGCGTTGAAGGAACGTGGCTGAAAAATATTACAATACAGGTTGTAATCTCTAACAACCCTGAAAACCACAAAACAACGACCCGCTGATTCACTGGTAACCAAAACAATACAGCGGTCGGGAGAGCTAGGCCTCTTAGCTAGAGAAGAAAAAAAAGTTATGTTAAAATTAAAAACTAAAATAAAAAACGGAGTATAAAATAAACAAGCACGAATACTTTAAATTATAAGTGAATTACACGACATCATCATTATTTCCGATATAATGTCCGAATTCACAAAATGGCAACTAACTAACTTCCTTCTACGCATGTGTGACTTTTACGCGCTTTCCTATGACGTAAATACTCTTCGTGTCGCGTGACAGCAACGCAACATTTTTTTTATTTAAGTAAAATGAGTATTGTATTTTCTACCAAAATTGTCTGGAATAAAAATTCCAAAGGAAAAACAGCAGCCTTCGTCTTGAAAACATGAACAAAAACTTGGAATATGCATCCACGCCACTTCGTACTGAAATCCTACAAAAATACACTCGTTGCCAAAATATTGGAAACACTTCCAGTTTTTAGACGTTGCAGAACTTTATTAAACTGTTGCTCCAGTAAATTATTTAATCGTCGGAAATGATGACTCTGTTGTGAATGGCACTATATAAAATTAAATTAGTTGAAATTCAAGAAAGATATTAAGGGTGGTTCTGGAAGAGTTAGAGTATTGTTTGGAATCTGAATGCAAATCGGTGGACTCCTCCCTGGAACAAGAGAACTGGGTGGATTATTTCTTTTTTGCTTTCCCTATTCGCACTTTAGATGTTGTGTGATTGGACCTCACACTAGTGAACGGGTTGTAGCAAAACGGATTGATTAAAGACTGCCTGGACCAGGGGGGTATTCCAGAAAGCTTGGTTAACTTACCATTTGGTAAATCATAACTTTTGGGTTGATTTACCCCAAACCCGCATACCATGAGTATGTTGGTTCCAAAACACCTGAGAAGATTAAGTTTAATCAACCTCCTACTGGTTACCCAGAGTTAATGCGCGTGCACGGTGCATACATAAAGACGTTTTCAGAGGATCGCCGAGTTCACGAGTCAAAATGGAAAATCAAAGTGAAAAAAAGAGAGCGGTATACTTCACAGAGGCGGAGTTGGGGGTTTTAATGCACGCATATGAAGAATTCAAGCCAATAATGATGAAAAAAGCAATACAGCTGCATCGACTAACGAAAGAGTTGGCTTGGCAAAAAATAACGGACAGAGTAAATGCGTGAGTGTATTAAATTGAAAATTTGACATGGCTTCCCCTTTTATTATAATGCAAAATAATTAAACACCCCTTCCGCATCCTTTTGACTGTTAAATCACTATGAAAGCATTTACTTTTCCTGCCATTCATTTCTTTAGGTTAAAATAACAATGTATATTGACTAGGAATATATGGTTTCTTCTTTAATAAGGTGTAATCCTTCTG
>JAODKC010000039.1:18399784-18415582 GCA_026777985.1 Mormyrops attenuatus | reverse complement strand
ATAATCATTAAACTCATTCACTATATCAATTTCATTTTCAATTTTAAGGCCCTTACTATCCTGCAAATTAGTGATTTTAGCTTTTAGAGTTCTTTTGGAGTTAAAATATTGGAAGAAACCACAGCCATTTAAGGGCCAGGTGCGTCCCAAGAAACAGGTAAGCTCCAAGCGCTGGCAGCAAAGCGGCAGGCAAGGAAGCTTTTGGCATCTGCTTAGGCGGGTCAATGGAGGTGACGTCTAGTCTGAACACTGCCGGATCAAGGATTGGGAGGGGCTCCGCCCGACACACAGCAGGCAGCGGAAACCGAGATGGCCCCTAAGAAGACCTCAGGCACGTCTTCCCGTCTTCGGCTTTTCCGTTTTTTCTTCTTACCTCTTGTAGCAGGTAACGAGGTCTAGGACACCTCGGGCAGTGCTGACGACGGGCGGCACGGTAAGCGACGTGTCACGGAAGCTGGGACAGGCAGACGAAGGATCAGAATCGAAGGGTTTATTTAGAACACAGAACACAGGACACTGGGAGCACGCAACATTAATGACCGGACTGGGGAAACGAACTTAACGCGGACTTAAATACAAAGAACTAAATAACAGTAACAGGACACAGCTGGTGAACACGGGGAATCCACACGAGGTTAACAAGGAGACGTAGTACACGGGAGGGGCAGACGATCGGGGCAGGACACATACGGTTTAAAAAAATTATTACAAAGAAAATACTTATCAGAGGTATCCAGTTAAAAAAATTATTATATTAATTATTATTATATATTACACAGAAAATACATTTTTCAAAAGGTATCCATTTTCAAAAAGGTGTACAGTTTTTAATTAAACAATATTAAGTAATTGCCTGTTTTTGTTATTCTTCATAGATTGTTCTTTGTGGTCAGCACCAGGAGTGAAGCCTGTTTTCCTGCACTTCATTTACAGCTGTGACAGTTGTTGAGGTAGATTAGTAATGTCACGCACAATAAGGTCAATGTTGTGGCTTTTCAGCGATACAGGTGTGCAAAGCGAAAAACATCTGGTTAACATCGATAGTATGGTTATTATGAAATTTAACCACAACTACATCTACAATTAAGGCATAAAATACAAAAATCTAATTATAATCAAATGCATTCCCAGGAATAGAAGGTATATAAGCGTGTATGAGACTTTCCAGAGTTCCCTGTTCTCTCCTGCCCAACACCTGTATAAGTAATACTTTTCCCCGATGATAACAATCACCAATTTTGTGATCTCAAATAACAATCCATGAAAGCAGCAACATGCATAATCATCCCTCGAAACTTCCTGACATTTGTTTTTTTCAGGAAAGACCTTTTTCTCAATAGCATGCAACAACAGAGGACTAACTATTTCCAAAAAAAAGCATTTAACAAGGCGTTGCTGATAGCATTTCCAATTGCAAGCTGGATTTAGTCGTCAGCCTCCCGAGTCACAGGAATGGTTTAAGTATAGGGTTGTGTTGACTCAAGCCCTGATCCAGTTTATCTATTTCATGCATGCCATCTTGCGACTCCCGTAGGTCATACAGAAAAGCTTCCATGGCACCCTCCAACCTGTCAACCGGAGTTTGGATACCTAGGGTCGCTACAATGTTAGTTAAAGCGGGGATCAGCCGTTCAGTCCAGATGTCACGTAGCACAGAATCAAAGTGGATATACGGGTAATTCTTCGGTGGAAACAGGCAAGGAAGCATTCTTCGACTCGGATGATTCACCTCACACCTGTAACAGTGTTTTTGCTGATGCCTCCTGATGACTATAGCTACAAGTCTCTCACTTTTATATAGTACAACATCCCTTGGCACAAAACCGGTCTGGACAGCAATGTGCAGACCTCTGTCTTTGGCCCCTGTCCCTGCTCAGAGGGCGGTGATGGAGGAATCAGACAGTGAGATGCCTTGGACCCCCCACTGTCGTTATTGGAGGAGAATATTATGATCACTTTGTTGCAAGATTCTGTAGGTGCAGCCATGATGCTGATGATGAGGGGTTATTGTAACACTGTCCACTTTATATGTAACCGGTTGAGCCAGTGGTGTGGGGGGTGTGGTGATCCTTACGTCGTATATTTCTTCACCCTCTCATCTCCTTACATGCCCGACTCTCCTTAAACAGCATGAGAAAGTAACCACTCTTTTCTTCAGTTATCCGCGTCCACATTACGTATGGTATTCGCATTCCGGAACAGTTGCAATTCAGGTGCTGAGACACACTGGGGACTTCACTAGGCCAGCAGCAATGCCAGAGTATGCTCATACTCAATCAGGTAACCAGCCCCGTGACCCATATACAGACCCCCTCCTCCTGTCTTCATGCTGCTGCACGACAGAGCATCTTCTTGCCGCTGTTGGAGATACCCCGTGCAATCCAAGCAGGCTTTCCAGCAAGCATAAAATGCACTCTCCAGTACCCACACGGATGTAGACAGCTGCCTCCCCATCACATACTCAAGCTCTACATAGACAAAGGCATTGTTCGGTCTCATGTCTCTTATCTTTCTCTTGGCAACACCCCATAGATTCTCTATGGGGTTCAGGTCAGGCGAGTTTGCTGGCCAATCAAGCATAGTAATCCCATGGTCATTGAACCAGGTTTTGGTACTTTTGGCAGTGTGGGCAGGTGCCAAGTCCTGCTAGAAAATGAAGTCAGCATCTGCATAAAGCTTGTCTGCGGAAGGAAGCATGAAGTGCTCTAAAATGTCCTGGTAGACGGCTGCTTTGACTCTGAACTTAATAAAGCACAGTGGACCAAAACCAACAGATGACATGGTTCCCCAAATCAACAGACTGTGGAAACTTCACACTGGACTTCAAGTATCTTGGATTATGTGCCTCTCCATTCTTCCTCCATTCTCTGGGACCTTGGTTTCCAAATGAGACACAAAATTTGCTCTCATCAGAAAAGAGGACTTTGGTCCACTGCGCTTTAAGTCCAGAGTCCAGAGAAAGATAAGAGACATGAGACCGAACAATACAGAAGACCTGAAGGCCGCTATTGAAGCATCCTGGTCTTCCATAACACCTCAGCAGTGTCACAGGGTGATAGCATCCATGCCACGCCGCATTGAGGCAGTAATTCATGCAAAAGGGGCCCAAACCAAGTCCTGAATACATATGCATGATTATAGTTTTCACAGGTCCGACATTTAAAATCCTTTTTTTATTGATTTCATGTAATGTGAAGGGGGCAGCGTGTGGCTCAGGGGGCTAAGCCTGTGTGTTTGTGATCACAAGGTCGCCGGTTCAAACCCAGCCTCAGCACGTCTGCGGGTCCTTGAGCAAGGCCCTTAACCCCCAGCTCCCTGGGCGCCGCCACAGGTGGCAGCCCTTCGCAGACAACTTACTCTGCGAAGAGCAAGTTGAGGGAGGCGTAAAGACAATTTCCCCACGGGGATTAATAAAAGTGATGATTATCTTATTATTATATTCTAATTTTGAATTTGGGGTTTTCATAATCTGTAAGCCATAATAATCAAAATTATAACAAATAAAGGCCTGAAATATCTCGCTTTGCATGTACTGAGTCTATATCATATATTAGTTTCACCTATTAAGTTGAATTACTGAAATAAATGAACTTTTGCATGATATTCTAGTTTTTTGAGTTTCACCTGTACACACACACACACACAAACATTTATTATTGATATTTTTATTGATCCCCATGAGGAAATTCTCTTTATACCTCCCCTAACTTCCTATTTTGCAGTAAACTGGCCGTGAAGGGCAGCCACCTGTTGCGGTGCCCAGGGAGCTGGGAGTTAAGGGCGTGCTCAAGGACCTGTAGATGCGCTGAAGCCGGGCTCAAACTGGCGACCTTCCAAGCACAGGCACACAGGCTTAGCCCACTGAGCCACGGGCTGCTCCCGAAAGTTTGTTGTCCCTGGGTACCAACAACCTTTCTGTTAACAGCCAACACGCTAACTCATGGTGCCAGAGAGACAGGCGGCATACAATTGTCACAAATGAGCTAGCACACTGGAAAGGTTTCTAGCTACATATCCTAGTTCGCAAACCACCTTGGTCTTAATTACTGGGAAATTTTTTAGGAAACGAAAATGCTCCAACACCATCAATTATGACTGACTATAGCCAGCACTAGTTATAACCAACTGATGAAACTGGTACAGCAGGGATATTCAAATCATGATCCTCAAGCTCCGTGCCCTGCTGATTTTCCAGCCTTCCTTTACCTGTAAGCCAGGTGTGAAGCCTCTGGCCAATCAGAATCAGTAATCATTAAACTAACTACCTGGGAGAACTGAAAACAAGGCCCATATTTGAAGAACCCTGATGTACAGCATCTTGCTTCACAGATCAAGACTAGTCTCCACAGAAAGCAGTTTGCTCTGACTTTTCTTCTACAGCACTGTGTTGTCCACCCAGCTTAGTCTGATTCAGCATACTCAGGCTTTTCTTGGCGTACAGGACACCATGATTGAAAAGAGGACAATAAAGTTCACTTTGACTTGACATTTCAGCAATATACATGTAGAGTGAGACGAGATGACATGGCTCCGGTTCTTACAGAGGATAACAAAAAACATAGAATAAACATATTAAACTGTAAATATGAGCTCTTACAGTATGTTAAGTAAGGAATGTGCAATTTAGTAATTTATAGGAGGTATTCAGAAAGTGGAAATATTAGTTGCAGACACGTAGAAAAAAATAATTTCAATGCTGAAATGTAGTTACGCATGCATTATTGTGCAATTGAATAGCAGTAGTTTCAATACAAAAAATGAATATTCTGACAAAAGAAAGTACAGTAACTAGGCAGTTTGTAAATGCAGTTTGGCATGGATGTGTTTTGTGCATTGTGATGTGTAAAGTGCATAAGTGCAAGTAAGGTAAAGTCACATTCACAGTTCAGATGTGTGTAGTTGGGAGTGGGAGGACAGGCAGCATGTTAATGAGTCTGATGGCATGTGGGAAAAAGCTCTCGCAGCCTGATCGATCAGGCTTTGATGCTGGTATCGTCTGCCAGATAGGAGCAGCATGAAGAGTCCATGGGAGGGGCGGGAGGAGTCCTGCACGATGCAGGAGGCCTTTCTAATGCATCGCTTATGGAAGATCTCCTGCAGTGAGGGGAGAGATGTTGCAATAATGTCACCAGCTACTTTGACAATCCTCTGCAGGCTCTTCTTGTCAGCAGCACTGGCACTGCCGAACCAGACAGATGCAGCTGGTCAGGATCCTCTCTGTGGTGCCCCTGTAGAATACGGTGAGGATAGGAGGAGGTAGGTAGGCCCACTTAATTCGTCTCAGGAAAAGAAGACGTTGCTGAGCCTTTGTGGTGATGGAGGTGATGTTGCTGGTCCAGTTGAGGTCGTCTGAGATGTGTACTCCCAGACACCTGGTGTTCTTTACTGTCTCTACCGGGGAGCTGTTGATGCTGAGTGGCTTGTGGGCAGAGTGATTCCTCCTGAAGTCGACAAGTGACTTCAGTGACTCTGAAGTGACTATTTCCTGCCCTTTTTCCTGAGATGTCCTGCCCTTAAGAAATGAGACAGTCCAACAAATACAAATAGCTAGCACAACTAGAAAATAGAGACATAATATTGCCCTAAAGATCTCAAGCAAAGCAACATATAATCCAGTTAATTTGTATGACACTAGCTTCATATACACTGCAATCACAGAACCACTGAACACACTGGTTCAAGGCAAACGCCTTTATGGAGGAGGTCTCAGCTTGAAAACTTGAGATCATGGATGGCTCCCTTCCTCCAGAACTAAAATAATCTTGGATCTCCACCACAACTATGTCCCAATAGCCTTTGGCACACAGGAGGAGGGGTTATCCAATTTGTTAGAAGCCCCTGTAGCCAACAACACACAACTAGAGCATGCTGGGAGTAGAACAAGGGCTGCTGGACACAAAAGGAAGTTGGGAGCATCAGACCTTTTACTGCTCATCATTGACCTCCAGAATTCAATCACATGCAAACAATATTCAAATTCACTAAACCACAATCAGAGCCTAATAGCCCTCCAGCACAATATAACAGATCGCATCATACCAAGAAGTTGACAACGAACCCTCACCTTACAATTTAGACTGCCATTTCTGCAGTACTAAGTTCACAGTCTGCATTCATAAGGTTCTGCTTTAGTGATATTCCCAGCCAGCATTCAGAGTGTGATGTTCAGTACTGGTCTAAAACCTGAAAACAAAATTCACTTAAATGCATCTTAAAAATAGCCAGTTACATTGTATTTCTGAAACAGTTTTGGTAGGTTATAGATCTTTCTAAACATGCAACAGAGACCAAATGTGGGAAACTGCTAAACATATTAAGCTGACATGTTGATAGTGAGTCTTGTAAATAATTTCTGAAAAAATGTACAACAGCATTCCTATCATTCCTTCCTGAAGAATTGTAGTTAATTCATCCAAAAAGCAACAGCAGTCACACATAAACCAGAGAAAACACTCGGAGAACAGTAAGACATCTAGGGCTGCACAACATCGCATCACAATACTCACAATTACATGGAGCATGCGCAAAAATCATCAGGGCTTCAGAAACATTTGTCCGGATGACGGCTTTTCGGTACTATAAGGATGTTTACTTACACCCACAATTTGGTAAGCAGATTAGTAGTATGATTAAAATATTAATGAGAGACGTATTATGATGCTGAAAAGTTAGTGATCAGTATATATTTGGCGTATCCTTGTTTTATCCTAAATTAGGTTAGCGGAGCACACCACATACTACTGTTTTGGTATACAGACGCTCCTCTACCAACGAACGAGATACGAACATTTCAAGTTGCGAACAGCTGTTCGGAATGCAAGTTGTTATTCACCATCATTTTAAGGTCATACGCAAGTACAAAGAACTAGGATGCCAGGAGTACGCAAGCTATGCTGCTGCGTGGCAGGAGTAGCGGCCATAAGTCGTACGAGGCGGAACTGGAGCGCAGAAAAAAAACTAGACTGCATTTCCGCAGAGAAAATGCAAAGTGTACTTGCTCACTTCTAGACAGTCTTGTTAGTCTATCTATACTTCTCTTTCTTTCTTTCTCTCTCTCACCCAAATCACCAAATGTCTTCTCTACCCTGTTATACCCTTATATATGCCACAGTCTCTGTCTCTACTTCTCTCACTGCATCACCAGCCCCATCCACACATACTAAAACACTGTCATGGAGCGCCCTGAAATCCTTCTATTAAATGGCTTTGGTTTATTGTTCTCACACTTTCTCTGGCTAAAAATGTCTTTAAACATCATTTAGAAGGCAGATCTCACTGCCACAATGTCCTCTCTACCCTTATATATGTTTTTCAACTTAATTCAGAGGTTTCACATGGTTTAAAATGTGAATTTTAACATTGAAATCACTGTTTTTTTGCTGCTCTCACTCTAACAGCTAGAGTGGATGACATCATCGTTCCAAAGTTCTACCCATTCATTCTTATGGGCCATTTTTTGGCCGGGAAAACGGGAATAACGAGCGAGCGACAAGGCGTAGCATAAAGCTGTGAACAAGCACGCTATTCCAGATCGGTCCTGATGTGTCAGAGTTGGAACGGGGTCTCTATCTCGAAAGCCCTGGAAGGAGTAGCAGGCCAAAAAACAGGTGAACGGAATAATAATAATAAAACTTAAGAAGAACAATAGTGTGCTTGCTCTGCCTTTGGCTGCTGTGTGCTTGAGCAAGCACACTAAAAATTGGATGTTGCAGACAGGAGACAGGAGCCCAGTGAACAATTTGGACTTAAAGATCATCTTCGTTCATATGTCTGAAATTTTGTAAGTTGAACGTTCGTAAGTAGAGGAGGGTCTGTATTGTGGAAGTGATTAATAAGCACTGAAGTAGGAAGGACAACAGCTTAACAGCCATCCAAGGAAAAGTAGTAAAGATGCCCCAATGTTCTTGGTTGATCATTTGAATACAGACAGTGTTAGCAAGTTATGATCATGGGGGAAGTCAGGGAGAGAGTGGGGGCTCCAGTTGGCACCACTAGGGTGATAAGAAAGATAATTCAATTAACAGTGGCCAGATAAGTGGCTGAGCTACCATTTGCTCTCACAGGAAGTCTCCATCTTGTCCTGTCCTGTCCCTGTCTCAGGATCCTCGCACTCCAGGAGGTCACTCTTTATATGTAAATTCACTCACAACACCTACACACAGGACCTTGTTGGGGAGGGTCTTTTGGGGTATAAAGGGGGGTGAAGAACAGTCCTTAATTTGTATTTGAGCTGCCTTTCAGTGCCCGGTGTATGTCTACACTGTATTCCACTATATTATTTTTACTGTTCAATAAACCACCGTTTTGCTGAAACTGCGGAGACTCTGCAAGTGGATTCCTTACAGCCACATCATCCTTTGATTGTTAATCCCCAATATCTCATCCAAGTACAAAAACCTGGTGGTATAGTGGAACTTCTTGCCATTTATAGCCCGATATTCATTACATAGGTCTGAGAAGCATTTTAGAACTCTAGCCCTTAGAGACCCACAGAGTACACTGATTTTCAAATATTTCACCTGTTGACAAATCAGTCAATAGTTGAAAGATTTAAAAATCAAGCCAAATGTGTTACTGTACAAGCAAATCTGCATATCTCCACACACAAAATATTGCGTGGTTGTTAGCTATTCATTTGGCAATGTCCCAGAGACCTACTGTCTCTGTGCATGGTTCTCCAGCTGCACAGAGGAAAGAGCTCCTCAGGGTCATTCAGGTCACCCAGTGGATAATCAGCTGCCCTCTCCCTTCACTTGAAGAATTACAAAATTCCCGTTGTCTCAGGAACATCCAGAAAATTCTACAGGACCCATCACACCCTGGACATGTACTTAAGGCAGGCGTTTCAGATACATAAAGACTAAAATTAACAGACAAAAAAACTGTTTCTATCCTTCAGTCATCACCATACTGAATGCTGCCAGGCTGATGATCTGATCTAGTGCACCTTCATGTTTGCAATTCAGTCTCATGGTTACAACTAAGTTGGACTCATTGCTTAATTTTAACGCTGCTATTTTCAAGTGCAATAGGTGAAAAGTGCAATATCTTGAAACCATGGGGTATGACTACTTTATCATGCTGGTCTGTTTTATTTATTGTTTGTCTATTTAATGTTTTATTGTTACTATGGGACTACTGTTTGGATGTGACACTGGAGAGGATACACCTTAAAATTTTGTTGCTGTGGAAACAATGACAGTAAAGCATCTGAATTGAATTTTTGTGTACATTTAGTGGTCTCCAAGTAGGGCTGGGTGATATATTGATAATATATTGTGCATGCATGATAATCACCAGGGCTTCAGATGATAGGCACAACATTTGGCCAGATGCCAGCTGTTTGGTACAATATGGATATTTATGTACGCCCACAATTTGGTAAGCAATTAGTACAGCCAAAATATTAATGAGATGCTATTTGTGAAACCCAATGTTAGTAATCTTTATGTTTATTAACTTCGGTTAGCGGATCACACCACATAATACTGTTTTGGTATGCTATGGTTTGGTAGACTTCGGTGCAATATACACTGGAGTGGCGGTGAAGAAAGGGACAGCTCAACACTCACAACATCATTTAAAAGAGATGATCTTGTGGATAAACAAGGTAAAAAGATGTCGGTGGTGTGGCGATAGTTTTTGCAGTTTAAAGTCAGACACGTTTAATAAACATAAGGAAACACCAAATTTATACAGATTACTAACTGTTGGGCAGTATAAAATGCCTCATTAATATTTTAGGCATTTAATAACCTACTTACCAAATTGTGGGCATAAACAAACATGCATATAGTACCGAAAAGCTGGTGTCTGGCCAAATGTTTCACCCATCATCTGAAGCCCTGGTGATTATTGCGCATGCACGATACAATCTCAATATGATATCGTCCAGCCCTATCTCCAAGCAATCACAGGCAAAATACACACAAGAAACCAGTATTTTTTCCATATTCAATATATGTTTCATTCCATTTGTTTTACTTCTACCAATTCTATTCTTAATTTATGTTCTGCGTTGTCTGTGAATGTATGCACCAATACTGCCAAAAGAAATTCCTAGTATATGCAGATATACCAATAAAGTGAATTCTGATTCTGAAATGCTTTACGTAATTGACATGTATAACAAACCCACAAACAGGCACCAAGCATTGTATAACAACAGCCATGTTCCACACAGTACTTTGTAGAGATAAGACCAATTCATACTTAACTTTTCCACATGCTGTTATGGTCTGCGCAGATAGCGTGTATATGAATGTGGGCAAGAATCGGGCTTCCCGAGCAAGTCACTAAGGCATTGAAAAATAAAATAAATGAAAACTGTTGAACTTTTACTTCAGTATTAGTTTAAATATACTAGAACTCGTGGCCATAGGTGGAAATTAGTGGGAGAACATTTTAAACTGAATTTGAGAAAGCACTTCTTTAACAGCGTGTAGTTAGAGTTTGGAATAGCCTTCCTGTTCAAGTAGTGCAGGCTAAAACCCTGGGTTCCTTTAAATCAGAGCTAGATAAGATTTTAACAACTCTGAGCTATTAGTTAAGTTCTCCCCAAACGAGCCTGATGGGCCGAATGGCCTCCTCTCGTTTGTAAATTTATGTTCTTATGAAAATCCTAAATTTTCCATTTGCACAAAGATGAGTACAGGCACATTGGAATTCTTCTGTTCACCGGCCTTAACTTGCTCTCCATAGCTTTGGGGTCAGAGCACCGGGTTGGCTAACATGTAGCACCTCTGGAGCTAGAGGTTAAGGGCCCTGTTTAAGGGCCCATGGACATGTGACTGTTCTACCGAGGCCGGGGCTTGATCCAGCAACCTTCGGATCATGGGCACAGAGGCTTAGCTCACTTATTTTGGCGAGGATAAACCTCAATAATGTTTGCGCGTGCACTTTGTGTTCAATAGCCCAGCTGTCTTGTTTACAGTTACTGGTGGTGAATTGACACAGTGCCATTATTAAATACATATAAAAGCACATGAAAGTTATGGTGAGCATTGTTCCCCATAGTTTCATGCTTAAAGCAAACTTAACTGGACATGTCTATAGCTTATATTTATACTTTAGTTGACTAATCCTACATTTGGTACTTTAAAGGAACATAGTAATTATTAGTAACTGAAAACTATTCCGAGGGAACAAACTTCAAATTTCAAAAAACATTCTCTCACCCTGACCTCTTAGGAACTCCATAGTAATATATTATTAATCTTGAACAAATATAGAAAAGAGGTTTCCAGAGCTATTGGAGTGTTTTGAGCTGAACATATCAAAATGACAAAGTTTACAAACACCTTGCGCATGCGCAGTCAGTGCACAAGGTTTCCACTAGACAAAAATCTGGGCTACATGCTCACCTACTGCAGCTATCTACAGCCAATTCCCACTGCCATCCTCCATATGCATACAGTTACGCTGTTGTTACATGCTGAGTGAAACACTAAAGATGGGCAAAGATGAGGGTTTAATTAAACACTACTAAAAAGTTAACTGTCACAGAAAAATAACTAGCCCACATTAATTCATATAATTAAGCATTTGTTTACCCCCATAGACAGAAAGGGAACATGCCATCACAACAATAGTCTGACAACTGTATTTTTTCCAGTAGTACCACTATAACCCCCCACCATCACATTGCCCCATCCCAAACCTCTTCATCCACTGGAAAACACTGTAGTATGAACGTGACCCATGCAAATAACTGTGTAGACCAGAAAGGCATATGTGAAAAGTGAAGTATTAACTAGGCTTTACCAAAGTAGCAAAAGGATTTTGGCATATGATGGACGAGATTGCACAGCAACACCCTATCAAAAAAAAAAAAAAAAAAACTGATGCACAATATTTAAAAATATTAAGATGTCTAATAATATTGTGTATATATCCATCCTTCAGTCAGGCAGAAATACATACATGCCAGTATTTATGTCGAGCGATGGATAGTCAGACATCTCTTGAGTGCAGGGGGCCAGGTTTGGAAAGGGACGATATTGCCATTTTCTACTTTTCAGAGATGGGACAAATCAAACAGAAACAATAAAGGAAATTAAACTTGGTTAGAAAAACTAGCACTTATGTCTCAGAGATGCATATAGTCACTTTGCCCTTAAGAGATATGAAGTCAAACAAAACATAATCCCATTAAACTGAAAGACAATATACATTGAAACCACAGAAACAAAAATGGTGGTGGTGGGGGGACCTGGGTTCAAAGCATACTCCTTTATGTAGGTAGTTTTAGCTTGAGTACTGGAGATCATGCACGCATCCCTTCCCCCCAGAACAGAAATTATCTTGGATCTCCACCACAACTATGTCCCAATAGCCTCTGGCGCACAAGATGTGGTGCTATTCAATTTGTTAGAAGCCCCTGTACCCCACAACAGACACCAAGGGCATGCTGGGAGCAGAAAAGTGGCTGCTGGAAATGAAGCATCACACCTTTTACTGCTCATCACTGACATCAATCAATTCAAACGTAAAGTTCCCTAAGTGACAAACTTACATAGGGTGACCACCAGACAATCCATGTCAGGGAGGACACTTTGAGCTACTTCAGGTTTTACAAACTACTTTCAAACTGAAAGGCTCCTGTGCTCGGCTAAATACTTTGACTATGACTAGCTTGTTTCCTTGACTGAAAGACTCATCTACCCGTTTCATTGGCATTAGTGACACATTCATGATTATAGAAGACTGACCAATAAGCACACAGCAAGAACTCAGTGCTAAAGTGAAATCCAGGTCCTTTTAATTGAAATGTTAATTTACAATTCCTGTCTTAGCTCTGAGTGTCCGGGATGACATGGGTTATCTGGTCACCGTAAACTTACAATCTGTACATATTCCATTGTGAAACAAATGCTATCGAGAACAAATTGATAATGAACACTTACCTTACAGTTTAGATTGCCAGCATTTCTGCAGCACTAGCTGTACTTTATAGAATTGTACTATGCTCCACATCGCAGTATCACCCTTCCGTATTTTAAAGCTGCACGGGCCAACTGAAGGTAAACAGGATTCCCCGTACATACAGCGCCTTAAATTTCACCAGAAAACATCTAAGTAAAAAGCAAAAATCCAAAACAAATATTAACTTACACTACTAGCAACGAAACAAGCTTGCCAAACATTGTGAAGACACCAAACATCATCCGGGAACTTTTAGGCTGCGTCACGAGGCTTCCAACCAATCGGGGAGATGAATTCCCTGATACGGGTTACTTTAAATATGTGGTTTAAAAAAATGTTGCAAATGTTAAAACCTATACTAGTTGGTTTTAACAGAACTGGAGATTAAAAGCATGATTCCTTTCAGAAAATCATGTACTTCCAACGCGAGGACCGTATTTCATTCAACGTATGCATTACGTATATTGTTAAACTGACATTATATATTATATATTTACACACACAAACTATTACTATAGAGTTGGAGATGCGATATATTTCATACCCATACTGAGTCGACGTATGTACGTCATACAACAATGGCGAAATTGTGTGTCTCGGTCGTCAGCGGCAAAACTAATGAATAACTCACTAAAACTCAATGAATCAGCAGTAAGCAAGAAAATTCCTTCACTTATATTCATTTGAAAAGAACGGCACAAATCTTGCGTTAAAGTCTTAGGAAATTTAAAATTGACCATGTTTTCGAGTTTTAAAGCATTTGATTTAAGACAGACATTTATAAAACGTGGTCTTTCCTGCTTATTTAGAAAAGGGCAAACAAACGTGGACGTACATGTAACGATAATTAAATTGTGGCTAGTGCTCAAGTAATTTTAATAAAGAATACGACGTATCTTCTAAAAATGAAAGCTTCTTCTATCTACAGCTACTACTGGTTTAGCAGCGGCACAGAAAGGGATGCTAACAATTCACACGCGTTCAGAATTGAGGCAAACACATGTACATCAAAGTAAAATACTTACATTGCGTATTGACGTTACGATACG
Organism: Mormyrops attenuatus; assembly: GCA_026777985.1. NCBI lineage: Eukaryota > Metazoa > Chordata > Actinopteri > Osteoglossiformes > Mormyridae > Mormyrops > Mormyrops attenuatus. The sequence goes on along the minus strand of JAODKC010000039.1, from coordinate 18,401,609 downwards.
TATTATATACGTAACGGTCCTTGGAATCCAAAATGAGTGTATGGACTGGTGCTTAAAAAGTTTCTCATATTTTGTCCAACGTTGATCACCACAGCACAGCTGAAACACGATTAAACCTTTCACTGTCGTTCAGCACAGTGAAAACTGTATTAAACATACAAATACACATTAAATGTTTCACAAATTCTTTTAACATATACACCTATGAAATAGGATCATTGCACGACACTACCAAAGTGAATAAACATCAAATAACAACTACACAAACAAATCACCATTTAACACAAAATAAATGAGACCGTATCTCGCTCCGCTCACCAAAGGATGCAAATATTATACAGGATAATGCTTTTACGTCAAATAAAATAGTGATAGCAAGCCTAAGCTAAATGCACATGTTCAAACCCTGCCGGAAACGGTTTATCAAGTTCTTCCTCCTGTATTCACGAGGGACAAATTTCAATCGTATGGCTCAACGGTGCCTCTACAGTCATGAACAGGTACAACAAAATTTCTAACAAATATAGTCAGGACTCGGACATTCGCGAGTTTAGGTTCCAGAATACGTCGCGAATGAGGAGGATTCGCGGATGTTTGGTAGTGTCACTAAAAATATTGTAATGTAACAGCAATCTCCTTATTAACGCTCCCACCACCTTTTTTAACCGGTCCGGTCCGGTAGTCGTCCCCAGATTCCCCACAAAACCCACACACAGAAAACAGTAACAAGTACACTTTCCTTTTTTCTTTACAAAAATATACTGTTCATATAAGATACCAGGTTTAGGTGAATGCAGGCTGAAATACGGTTACGCTATCTACCTACAAAATACCAAGCCAGCAACTAGCGCCACCCACCATCACGCAGTATTGCACACCCCCAAAAGGTCTAAGGACGGGATAGGTTAGACTTTAACACACTTCATTATCATGCATAAATAATCACCACCCCAGTTCAAAAACACAAGGCACAACAAACGGTCATTCTAAAAAGGGCCAGTTACTAGGCTTAAATGCTCAATACATAAAACATCCCCAATAAACCACCAACTCTCCACACTAAACCATGGTAAATATACCCACCCTTATTTCCCCACACAACTCACTCATTCTCTCTCTCTCTTTCTCTCTTCATGTAACAGGATTAAAACAATCACCGAACTTCCCTCTGTCCAGCAGCCTCCAAGACCCTCCCGTGTGTCTGTAAATCAGTCTGTGGGCATTGGCGTCCCGAAAGCCCACCAAAAAAAAGCACACAAAAAACAATACGTCTTCCTGTACATCCCATCACTACATATGCGCTCATTTCTATAGTTTAAACCCTAAATATGACCCCAGTCATGATCCCAAAACACGTTGATTTCATGTAAAAGTTAGCTTAATACTGTTACAAACGTCGATTTGTACTAAAGGTATATCCTAGCCCCCTCCAGTTACCCACCTAGCATGCCCAATGAATACAGGCCACCAATTAATAATAGTAATAATAATACATTTTATTTATAGCGCCTTGCAAGGTACCCAAGGACACTGTAATACGAGCAAAGCATAAAATATAAAAGTAGTTAAGCTATAAACATCAAAGTAGCATGTAGAGACAAGGACACAGTTTAAAAGACATTCCAGCGCCAGATTGACGTCAAGCATAACAAACATGGAATAAATATAAAAGAAATCACATAAAAGTCTAGACTACGCTGGGAAGGCCAGAGTGAAGAGGTGAGTTTTGAGCATGGACTTGAATTTGCAGGGTGAAGTGCATGTATGTAGTGCAAGTGGGAGGGAGTTCCAGAGTTTAGGGCCAGCCACACTAAATGCCCTGTCA
>JAODKC010000039.1:18259535-18278646 GCA_026777985.1 Mormyrops attenuatus | reverse complement strand
ATGGCAACATCTGGTGGAAATTTTGTGTCAATAGCCCACTTAGAAATCCCCTTACTGATAAAAATGCTGATGTGTCATACTTATTTTCCCCGCTGTATCTGTGCCAGGCTTAGGCGAATAATCTCAGGACAGTATGAAATATTAGATATCACCCAAACCTGGTCTGTGCCACAGTCAGCTTTAGATTAGGAAAATAGTACCAATATACCATATGGACAGCTTTCAGTTTTGACAAGAAAAAAAATCAAGAATCAGTGCAAGCTGTGCGGAGTGGCAATAATGTGGAAAAACACCACAAACTTGAAGCACAATGAAACGACCTGAAATTTTTTCTTTTAATTATTGTTTGAAAAATTTGCGGTTTTGAACTGAACTGTGTATAAATAAGCACAACCCAATTAGTTTTCACTAGTTTCATACTTATTTGTTTTCGAGAGAGAACACTTGAGTTTTCATTATTCCAGTTCAATGGGCTGGTTTTTTTGTTTTAATATGAATGATAATATGTCATACGCAAGTGTTTTGTTTGAGACTAAATTTGGTTTTATTTATGTTTTATTTAATGGTAAATAAAGTCCATTTTGAATTAATACAATGTTTCGCATTTCAACCTTTACAATAGTTAAATCTGTGTCTTTTAAGACTATGTTCAAACCTAATGCCATGCCATAATAACAGCTTTACAGATGGTTCCTTCAGGAATCTAGAGCGCATGGAGGTTTGTGTGTGTATTTCATTGTGGGGACCAAATGTTCCTAAAATGTGATAAAAACTTGTTGTTTTGTCCTTGTGAGGAAATTTTTTCAGTCCCCACAAGGTGAAACTCTATTTTATAAAAATCTGTGAAAGTAATCAAACCTATTCTATAAAGTGAAAAAAAAATTGATGGAAGAAAACACCAGTCTCCTTTTATTTACCAATTATTTGCAACATGATGCCACTGTAGCAGCACCCCACCCCAGAAATGGAAGTCAAAAATGTTCAGTTACTTTGAAGTCACTACTCATTCTTGTAGTATTAGATCAAAAATGAAATGCAAAAAAAAAACTCTATTAAGCAATACATGAAAATGGGACCGTGAGGGGAAAAAAAATCCCTAGCTGAGAGAAAATATTGATAGTCATGACAAAATATATTTGCTGCCAAGTCTCTGTCCAGTCTTAATATTTGTAATCAAGGGAAGGTGTCTAAGAAGATGATGAAAAATCTAAAATTAAAGTCACCTGGATCGTAGACCTGGTATTACATGTGGTCTGTCTCTGTGTTTCCATGTTTGCTGGCAATGGCTTCATACTAATCACACCATGTCGTGGATTTGTGTTTCTTGTTAGAAATGGAACATTCTGTGCAAAGATACCCGTCTGGCTTACTGTAGTTCAGAGGGCCAAGGAAATATGCATAGCAGAGCCAGCAGGTATTTCGACCCTGGTGAAGATTCCTATGGATGAAGACAGGATAGTCACTTGTCCTGATATTGAAGATTTCAGACATCCGAACAGGAATTTCTCTGTCCAGTGGTTTCATGTGAGTAAAATAATTATAAATACATTTCTGTCAGCATTCTACATCAAGCATGATGCAAAATCTAATTTCACTGATTTTATTAATTAATGGTTAAAACATAGTATTTCAGAATTTTTTTTTCTCTGCCTAGATAACATATAACAAGTTTGCAGTGATTAATAACGACAGTCTGGTTGTAATAACAATCCCTGTCAAGACTCTAATCCTGGTCTTTCATGCTAAAGTAAGCTACACTGTATCGCCAAAAGTATTGGGACACCTGCCTTTACACACACATGAACTTTAATGACATCCCATTCTTAATACATAGACTTTAATATGGAGTTGGCCCACCCTTTGCAGCTATAACAGCTTCAACTCTTCTGGGAAGGCTGTCCACAAGGTTTAGGAGTGTGTTTATGGGAATTTTTGATCATTCTTCCAGGAGAGCATTTGTGAGGTCAGGCACTAATGTTGGACGAGAAGGCCTGGCTCACAGCCTCCTCTCTAATTCATCCCAGAGGTGTTCTGTTAGGTTGAGGTCAGGGTTCTGTGTAGGCCAGTCAAGGTCCTCTACACCAGACTCACTCATCCATTGGCACAATGTCAGGCAAGTAGAGTTATCCTGGCAACCGCCAAAACCCAGACTTATCCATCAGATTGTCAGACAGAGAAGAGTGATTTATCACTCCAGAGAACACGTCTCCACTGTGCTAGGGTCCAGTGGCGGTGTGCTTAAGTCCACTGCATCCGACACTTTGCATTGGACATGGTGAAGTAAGGCTTGGATGCAGCTGCTCAGCCATGGAAACCCATTCCATGAAGTTCTCTACGCACTGTTCTTGAGCTCATCTGAAGGCCACATGAAGTTTGGAGGTCTGTAGCTATTGACTTTGCAGACAGTTGGTGACTTCTGCACACTGTCGTATGCCCCTCAGCATACGATGTCACCGCTCTGCGATTTTCCATGGCCTACCACTCTGTGGCTGAGTTGCTGTTGTTCCCAATTGTTTCCACTTTGTTGTAATACCACTAACATGTTTGTATAAGCAGTCTGCATGCCTAGGTGCATGATTTTATACACCTATGGCTATGGAAGTGATTGGAACACCTGAATTCAATCGTTTGGAGGGGTGTCCCAATACTTTTAGCAATATAGTGTATATTAACTGCTTTACTTTAAGGTCTTTAATTTAGGCTTCTAGGATAACAATGTTTTTTCCTCTGATAGTTTCCACTCCCTTGTGACATGTTCTTCCTGGGAAAGGTTCTAAGCTTACCATGAGCCTATACTGGATAACTCGTATGGAGGAGGGGCGAAGTAGTTAGCACCGGCTGAAAAAATAAACATATTTATTAGGCTAGCCTTGTGACAGAACATAAGAAATTTACAAATGAGAAGGGGGTCATTTGGCCCATCAAGCACTTTTGGGTAGAACTTAACTAATAGCTCAGAGTTGTTAAAATCGTATCTAGCTCTGATTTAAAGGAACCCAGAAATCATTTATAATCCATCTTATAATCAGTGCCATTGTGTGTAGGTGTGGAAAAGACACTTATTTGTAAAACTACTATTTAGACTTGACAGTATTTCCTTTTTACGGTGGCCTGTAAGTGTCAACATGCTGCAAATTCAGAAAACACAAATTCTAAAAAAGGAAATTCTGAGAACACGTAGCAAATTAATAGAAGGATTGCAATTTATAGACGTGGTGCAAATCTTGAAAATGCATGCAAAGCAAAAAATGCTGCAAATCCACTCACAGCACAATGGAAGTTTACAGGGAACAATAAAAGGAGACAGTGACAAAACGTAGTGAGATCTGTGTTATTTTGTTACCTGATTATGATTATGTGTACATGCACTCAATATTCGGTTTACTGAGAATAAAACAATTATGGCAATAGCTCGATTAAGGTGTTCACATGTGTTTTTAATAACCTGATTACTGCATGTACGTAGTTGGACGCATCCAGTTTCATGGTTCCAACTAGAGCTGTAATCGGGCCTTAAAAGTTAGGCTTGACAAGGCCCCAGCCCGACAGAATTTGGCTTGACCCCAACTCGAGCCCGTGTACAATGATAGAAACTAAGCCCGAACCCATCGGGTCCGGGCAAAGATCTTCAGCCCTAGTTCCAACTGTATAGGTGGCCAGTGTAGTTAGCCACTATACTTTTGGAAAGCGCACCCCAGGTTGTCAAGCAAAATGGTTGCTAAGCAAAAATCACCGTAGCCTAGAAGCGTGACCATTCCATTACAAATAATAACTGTACTGTGTCCGTTTAAAATACAAAAGACAGAATTAATGGACTAATAAGTGTAAAACTAAATTATACAGACATGCCTACTGCCTGTAACAGTAAGCAAGACAGCTGGCCTATTGAATGTGAAGTGCACACACAAACATTGAAATATTAATTAAAATTCGGCCATATAGAACTCTGGAAAACCAAGGGGTGTTGCTTGCTTTTGTAGAAAGGTATTACAGCCAGAAAACTGAATATAAAACTAATATTACTGCAGTGCCAGTGTTCATACAGTAATGAAGGCTCACTTGCTAGCAGTGAGATCAGTTGACTAAAGACAATGGGGAAAAAGTTGTTTGTTGTTAAAATGAACCCACAATCAATAAAAAAATACAAACCCATTAATTTCTAAAAGCATTTTCTTCTGTACAGTGTAAATGGCATATTTTCAATAGGAGTTGAGGGTTGGGAGGAGGAGAGGTAGGTGTCCATATGTATACTTCACACAATAAGGTAGGCTCGCTCGCTAGCGGTCAGGAAGATCAACTGACTGAAAACAATGATGTACATGTTTTCACTGTACTTGTACAGTGCTGGCACATGAAGGAACAGGCACAGATCTGGTGATATTAATTACATAAGACAAGTCACACTAATTGCTCCAGGGTCACTGAATAAATGGCTTTACCATACAGTTAGACACAAATTTTATCTCAGCTATGTATGTCTATGAGGTGGCTCAGGCATCTGGTCAGGATGCCTCCTGGACGCCTCCCTGGTGAGGTGTTCTGGGCATGTCTCACTGGGAGGAGGCCCCGGGGAAGACCCAGGACACGCTGGAGGGACTGTGTCTCTCAGCTGGCCTGGGAACGCCTCGTGATCCCTCCGGAGGAGCTGGATGAAGTGGCCGGGAGAGGGAAGTCTGGGTCTCCCTGCTGAGACTGCTGCCCCCGCGACCCAACCTCGGATGAAGCGGGAGATGATGGATGGATGGATGGATGTGTGTATTGTGTATGCGTGTGTGTCTGTGTGTATGAAGACATTTAACTATTCAAAAAGTGAGTTCAGCAATCAGGAAAGATATGTATTCCTTGTTTTTGTGGTCACTAAGTGAACGAGCCAAAATTTCAAAAGTTAACATTTTGATTTAAAAGTATTTAATACTGTTCTTGTTGATTGGAACTAATACCTTTTATTTATGTATTTATTTTTTGTAGTGCAAAAGGAACATTTGGGAAATGTAAAGATTAAAGTTTGCATCCATCCCATATATTGTGCAATCGCCCTGTATTGAAAAATAAAATGTGGTGTCTGGTTTTGAACCAATATGGGGGACATTTTATCTCGTAGTTTGGGGCAGTATGATTCTGAGCTCAATTTAGTATTTTGTGGGAATGCCAAACTAAATCATGATTTAGTATAGCATCAACAGTGCTCCTGTTGCACAACCAATAGAGCATTGTGCTAATAATGCAAAGCTCATGGGTGCCAATCCCGAGGAGTATTAATAAGTTCTATATGTAGTGAAATTGCAACCACATACCAAATAAAGGTAACAACCTAACTGGTGGAGAAGGATTATGCAAATTGGCTTGTAAGAGGAATGTGCAATGAATTAATAGGTGTAATTTCAAAGTTACATGTCACAACTAGGACTCAGTTACTCATTTGACACATTTCAGTATCAAAATAGTGAATGCAATAAAAAAAAATGCATTATGACCTTAAAATGAACACATTAACTTTGACGACACTAGTTAATATGCATACTGCACAATTGTCAGAACTGTATTAATCCCTTTCTGTATAATTTGGTCAGTTTCCATAGAACTGACAAGATTCACCATCAATATGTAAAGCTGGTTTTAGTTTAAAGTGATATCTTCATTGATTAGTTTTAACATTCTACAGTAGTATAACAAAGAAAAGATTATTGGGATATAGGCTTGGACAATGAAACTGAAATACTGCTCAATAGTTTTTGAGGTTTCACCTCTGCATATGCCAGTCTTCACTGACTGCACATTCCATCAGTAAGAGCAGAGTTTGATGGTTGAATTCATAGAGCAATAGCACAACTGTACTTTGGTGCACTACTCGCTGGCACATCTGTGACCAGGACAGCAAGTCTTCCTGGTGTATTGAGAGGCATATTATCCAGGGTAATGTCAGCATACTATCATGAAGGACGGACCACATCCAACCAGAGTAACTTTGGATGCAAGAGGAAGCTGTCTGAAAGGGATATCCGGGTACTAACCCGAATTGTATACAAAAAATATGAAAACCACAGCTGCCCATCTCACTGCATAATTAAATGCGCACCTCGAGTTTCCTGTTTCTAATAAATCATTTTAGTCTAAAACCAGGTGTTTCAGTTTCTTTGTCCACTCCCTGTAAATCCTATTGAAATACAGCAGTCACAATGAAAACATAACTGGGAATTGTTATTGGTTGCTTCACATACATGTGTTTGGTGGAAATCGTATTACTCAGAGCCAGTGAAAGTGCAAACTGCTGTGCTGCTTAGCACAGTAGTGGGATTAGTGGTGGAGGAAACCAGTGCAACAAGTGGTGTAAGATGCACACAATCATATAATATACATATAATATGCACCTTCCATACTTATTCTGTAAGGTCAGTGAATGTGAATATTTGACCTTAATTTGATTAATTTCTTGTGTATGCATTTTTTTTTTAACAGAACTGTTACCCTCACCTAAACTGGGATGGTGACCGTGTGATTGAAAACGACAAGCTGGTTATTCATGTGATGCGTGAGAACTACCAGGGCAACTACACTTGCATGGTGACCTACAAGTTCATGGGAAGAAACTTGTCCTTCACAAGGGTGGTCACTGTTGAGCCTGTTTGTAAGAGCATACTGTAGCATTCCGCCATAAAAAAACCCTAATTCACAAAGGTCTTGTACTGTATTACCCCAAAAATCTAAAAAGCTGAAATACACATACCACTTAATTAGATACACCTGTTTGCTACACAAACTGCCTACTTGGCCAAACAGTGAATCCTGGGGATGGGGGGCTGGAGGATGTCAGTCCACTGCTGATCCAGTACAAGGTGACTGTGAGGAAAGATTATTCAGAGATTATTCATCATAATTCAGTAAAGGAATGTGTGTAGGGGAGAAAATACCGTATAAAGTGATTTTAACTGATGTTTCTGTCTTGTTCAGCTCATAGTGGGCTTCCAAAGAATCCGGACATACAAACCCCCGATGAGCTGCATGTGTTTACTGTGAATTTAGGTTAGTAAAACAAGTATCATTCTCCACTGCTCACACAGATACAAACAGACAATCTCCATACATTCATATGTTTTAAGCAACTGGTTACATATTTTGAGAAGCCTATTGTATGTAATTTAACCAATGCTTGATTTATATGAGGAAACTGCATTAACATCCTTGATTCATGTTTGTTCCAAAAATAGTTTCTAATATAAGCATATCACTTTCTATATATCTCTGTGGTCTTTTATATTTCCTTTTGTAAGAAGCAGACTGTAAAGTTCATATGAACTGCTACACAGAAAACGAAAAACTTTTTTCAGGAATTCAGAAACCAGTAATTACAATAATAATCATTGTTACGATCACAGTGCAGCCACAGTAGCATGATGTGTGTTTAGTGACAGTGACTCTTTCTGCAGGGTCGCTGGTTCAGCTGGCCTGCACTGTGTTCCTTCCCTACTTAAGTGAGGAGCAGCCAGAACCTCAGGTGTGGTGGGAAATTGACGGGCATAAAGTCAACACATACGGAGACTCACGCATTACCAGCATGTCCAAGTAAGACTCACATGCTCGCTAAAAGTAAAAACTGGATCTTTTGTTGTAATTCTGAAATATAGACCCTTTTCTCTTTTTTCTGTTCATTACTTCCCTCCTTTATCACAGAGTTTTGACGATTGCACTAGGTGACAGAACAATAGAGACAACACTACAGATTCAGTCTTTTAACTCCCAGGACCTGAAGAGGAAATACACTTGTAATGCTGCAAACAGTCGGGGCAATGTGAGCCGGAAGGTTGTCATCCAACATGAGGGTGAGACAAAGGAACACATATTAACATGAGAAAATCCATGAGTATGAATACAGTAAAACCGTATTGTCATCAGGTTGTCGATTCAAGACTGGAAATGCATAACTTACAATAGGTTCTGTGGTACAACAAAATTTTGCTTTTGTATTTGTTCCATGGTTACCACACTATCCTATCTGGTTACTATTGTTTTTATATGTTCTGTTTATACATACTGACAGATATCTGATGTCTCTGTACAGGACACCCACCCCACATAGAACTAGGATGTGGTCTAGGCATCCCCTTGTTCCTTGTAGTGGTGCTGTTTGGATTGTACCATTTGTACTGGTTGGAGCTGCTACTGCTGTACCGTTCCTGCTTTAGATCAAATGAAGTATTAGGTAAGCTTTTCACACCTGGATTGTCTGTTCCAGCTCAACTAACTTTCAGTTCCTTCTTCTGCTGCCTCATGCCTCCCTTTCTGTGCAGATGGGAAGGATTATGATGTTTATATCTCCTATGCGAGGAACAGTGAGGAGGAACAGTTTGTGCTACTGACTCTTCGTCAAGTCCTGGAGAATGAGCTTGGATATCGAGTGTGCATTTTTGACAGGGACAGCCTGCCTGGAGGCAGTAAGTGTGGGGTGACAGTAGGGAATTATGCATGAGAATTACCATGGAATACTTGGGAGGCTATTGGTAGAGAGTATAAGATTCGAGTATGAGATTATTATAGGTAAACTGATTTAGCATATCAAAATTATTACAAAGAGGGCCTGCTTTAACACTTTAATGGTTATACAGAATGTGTTTCAGTGAGTTTGTGTTGCCTTTTGAATTCTTTTCAACAGCCATCACAGATGAGACTCTGAGTTTTGTGAGCCGTAGTCGACGCCTCATTGTTGTGCTGAGTCCACTCTATGTGCTGCGTGGCACACAGGCCTTGCTGGAACTGAAGGCTGGTCTGGACAGCATGGCCCAGGCTGGAGATCTCCGAGTTATCCTGGTCCAGTACCAGCCTATTTGTAGATCCAGCTGGGCCCAGGAACTGCGCCGAGCCCGTGTGGCATTAACATTGATCCAGTGGAAGGGGGAGAAGTCTGCTGATCTCTCTTCACGCTTCTGGAAACAACTCCGAGTTGAACTCCCAGTCAGGAGGATCAAAGACTCTGTAAATAGCACTGAACTCCCATTATGCAGTAAACACAAATATATACACACATAGATAGAACAACAGCCTCATTGTATAATATAGATGAATAGCATGCACACTGATGTCAACAGCGTGTTCCCACTAGTGTTGTAGTACTCGAGATCGGTCTTGGTCTTGTCTCGGAATCGACTACATTTTGACTCGGTCTCAGACGTGCTGGACTCGGGATTTTTTCTCTAGACCAGCCGAGACCACAATTTGTTCTGTATTTTGAAGAGTCGGTGCAAATCTGTATACAGATGACAAATGAAACAGGTATGATGAAATTAGAAGTAGACCGTCTCTCCCTCTGGCTCCGGCTGCGCTTTACATCCATCTAACAATAAAACATCCCTCATTGGTCATAAGTCACGAGTTGTGTCACCTACATCCAATGAAAAGAGAACCGCCAGCATTGCTATGACACGCCTAACAACAGCGCGAAATTTTACGAGCAAAAACAATGAAAACCAACTGAGGCTACTGTCTGTGGTTGTAACGTGAGAGGGAGAATGTCTGCAAGGCGCTCTACTTGGTCTGACACCGATAGTTCAGATTTACTCACGGAGGAATTTGTAACATTAATCAACACGTAGCAGAAAAACGTGACACACAGCAGAGGATGCCTGTTGTTTCTTTCGCTGGTTTTACAATTTACTGTGGATAAAATATATATTTTGTACTTCAGTTATATTTCTAAATACTGCTGTTTTATTTTGAATGTATTTTTTTATATTATTTAAAACTTAAATTTGGTAATCATATTTTAATTCTCACAATCTTCCACCACCCAAAAATACAAATCTAACTAAATCCATGCACACAGGCTTGGTCTTGGTCTTGGACTTGGTAAGCCCTGGTCTTGGTCTCGACTCGGTCTCAGGTTAGGTGGTCTTGACCCCAACACTAGTTCCTACGATAGCCCAAAAATTAAATTAAGCATCATTGGGATGCAATGAAATGTTTTTTTTTGTTTCACACAGCATAAAGTACAGATATTTTATGGGTTGCTCAACACTTTATATGACAATATGGGTTTATGCTTTTTTTTTCTACAATCTTTCAGTGAGTCTTTGTTAGCCTTCACCAAAATACTGCTTGTTATATTACGTATTATGTTTGGCATAAATGTTATACAGGGGAGTCCCTTGTACAGCCCTTTACATTAAGGTTATAAACACAGCTTGCCATCAGATGCTTTTAAAAAGTTCACTATTATGTTTTGCAATATGGAAAAATTCTTACTGCTAATACTGACTGTAGGCAGCAAGAGCCAAGTATATGTATCTTTTATGTAAAATGCACTGATCCTATAAATATGGTTTTATGGTAGTTTTCTCCGTGGATGGTTTACTTGATGCAATCTCTGATTTTAATGGACATTTAATACTACTTTAGTGTCCCGAACTTGGCTAACATGGGCAGCCAGACATGGAGAACAGCAGAAATGGGGGAAATATAAGGGGCTGGTGCATAAGGGGCATGTGTTTGGACTTTTGCAAGAACTAGCATGACATGGGAAGGATATGCAAACTCCACTCACATTTATTTGCAATATGAAAAACATACGAGATTATCAAATGCTTTTTAAAATGTTAAAAAAAAACGGAACAAGGACAAGTATAGACGTGTTAGGTAAGGAATGCGAATGTGTAATATGATTTTTTCCTGGAGGACTGGCTACTCATGTAGAGCGTAGCAGGAAGTTTCTTGAAGGGTGGTGTGCTCGGACGTTGCTGTGTTATTTGTTTGTGCATGTAAAATAGTGTGTCCAGAGTTATTTACCTTGGTTTAATTTGGTCTTTGTAAGTGGGTGTCTGTGTGGGCATTTTACCTCTGCGCTGTTTGCTTTTTGTTATAAATAGTGCAGTCGGTACGATGAATGAACCACAGCTCAGCTTGCTTTTATCTCTCCGCGCACCTCTACATCAAACACTCGTGGAGGAACATGATGGTCCCTAGAAATGGGCACTTGCTCATAAAGCTTTGCTTGGTCACCAGTCGGGGCTCGGAGGACATTTTCCACTCATCAGTACCCTGCTTGCGAGAGGGTTTATTTTGTGGTTTATTGGCCTCCCAAAAGCAACTGTACTTCAACTCTAGTGCACTGTTTTCTTTTAAATTATTGTTTATTTGGGAATATTTCCTTTGTTGAGTATAGGCTTGCTTTTTAATTAATTTTACCACTGAGCAGTCATTTCAGCAGGTATTATACGAGTTTTAAAAGCTAATCTGCTTATTTTTTAAATTATTCCTTATTTTTTTTAGCTGGGCTGGGAGTAAGAAACAGGGGTCTTAAATTAGTTAAAAATGGGACCAGCTCAGTGTTGTGTTGGCATGATGTTTTCCCTTCTGGATGCTTGCAACCAGTTGGACTTCATAGGCGAGTGATGTCAGCTGGTTGACTGACTCAAGGCCATGACCTTGTGGAGCAGCTGGCTCTCATCCAACAAAACACGGAGTTAGAAGAGACAGTTAATACGCCTTTCAGGGGGATAGTGTGTATGGCACAAGTGGGGTAGAGGGAGACTGAAGAGCAGAGACAGAAAGAGAGAGTTGGGTAACAGTAGGTTGAAGGAAAAGGTGAGGGTGTATGCACTATACAGAGGTGGCATCGCCTGAAATACCTTTGTCAAACTGCTTTCTGGTACTTTCTGCTTTAGAGCTGGGGCTGGGGTAGGCCCTTAGGCACCAAGGAGACCCATTCCCTCATGAAGCGGGAGCTTGTGGTAGTTGGGAATTCAATTATTAGATGTGTAGATAGTTATGTGTGCACGCATGATACGGGGTCTTGTATGGTGTCTTGTCTGCCAGGTGCCCAGGTAGAAGACCTTCCAGATCATATGCATGGTCATGGTGCACATTGGCAAGGCTAGGAGAGCTGTTCTGCAAGAAAAAAATATAGAAGTTGCAGATAAGCTTAGAAGCAGAATGTGCATGGTAGTATTCTCTGGAATACCTTAAAAATGAGAGGAGGCCATTTGTCCCATCCAGCTTGCTTGGGGAGAATTCAACCAATAGCTTAAAGTTGTTAAAATCTTATCTAGCTCTGATCTAAAGGATCCCAAAGTTTTACCTTGCACTACACTAACAGGAATACTATCCTGATTTCCACCTATAGCCACGAGTTCTTGTATTGGAACTAATATTGAAGCAACTATTTGGTTGAACAACTTCCAGACCTGTTAAAATCTTAATACACCTGGATCATGCCCCACCTTATTCTCCTTTGCTCATGGCCAAACAGACTCAGCTCAACTAACCTTGCCCCATAAGACATTCCTGTAAGACCAGGAATCATTCTTGTAGCCCAATGTTGAACCCTTTCTAAGGCAGCAATGTCCTTTTTAAGGTAAGGAAATGCAAATAAAAAAATGAAGCAACTGGCATAACACAATCGGAACTATTGTGAATGTGCATACCAGAATGGACGGGGAGGCAAGGTTTTAATTTGTCCCTTTTTTCCTGACCTCAGGTGCGATATCTGTGCAAACATGCAGATAATCACACATTTCAGATTTTGTGACATACTGTTGTATAGTAGCACAAGCTGACGTAAACTGAAGCTCGAACTTGACAATGCAACATAAAGATTACGGTGACTCTCAAACCATAGAACAGGTGGTGTTAATTAGTAACCAGGTAACACTGAAATAGAAAAGAATAATAATAAATGGAAAATATAGATTTTATTAAAAATGACTCATTTTGGGCTCAGTGCTCCCATCCAACATGCAAGTCAAAAAAGGACTCTGGTAAGTCCATTCTACCCTCATCAGCATGGTCACGCCCACTGCACTTAACCTGAAAAAGAAGGCTTCCCAAGTTCAGCGTGTCCCTAGGTCAACAAGGGAAGGACTTGCTTTTAACTTCTTTAATCAATCTTATCCTGCGTTCGATCATCTCTCTCTCCGAGTCAGAACTCGGATGAAACGTCACGAAAAACATCACTTCCCGTCGGAAACACGCCTCTTTTATGATGTTGATGTCGGACAGAATTTTGCTGTCCGAGTTTCCCCTGTGATGTCATTTCAACATGGCGGCTTACACAGTAAACAGTAATTCTATTTTATAAATATTTAAAAATGTTTATTTTGCTAAATGTGTTAATAGTTATAAATGTAATCGCACGTGGTCAATTTAGAGCATACCATATCATGATCGTAGACATTATCCTAGCATGCAATATCAGATTTTTACCAGACTTCTTAGTGTCTTTTGTTTGTTTGTAATTTGTTTGCCTCTAGAAAAAAGAAAATCTCTATGGATCTACTAAAATTTTTTATAAAGCTTTTAATGTGGTTTGACTAATTCATGTTTCTTGTTTGTATGTCTCAGAAAAAATAATCTCACTCCAAATCTGCTAAAATATAAAGTAACGACACACAACAGCGTGTTTAGGAGGCAGCCACGTTTGTTCCAAGATGTGGTAGCTCAAATGGGAGATTGTCGAAGGTGATGTCACTCACCTCGGAATTTCCGAGTTCCGAGAGATAATCGAACACACCAACAGTCTTCATCATATGACACCACCACACCAATGTTCTCTGCTACTTGGTAAGGTGCATAGTTTGGTAAAGTATGTGTCAGATACAAAACATAGCAACATGTCTATACTCTTTATTTTATGATAGCAATAGCTGGGTAGCTGGGGGTTAAGGACCTTGGTCAAGGGCCCATAGATGAGGTTATTCTGCCAAGGCCAGGCTCAAAGCAGCAACTTTCTGATCACATGTCCAAAGGATTAGCCTGCTGAGCCACATATCATCCCCAATTTCATAGCTAGAAGACTTAAATTTGAAAACACAAACCAATGTGGTGATATCATACAATGAACACTGTGATTGGTTAATGAAGTGAAATACAAGCCACTCCCTTGCTGACCCAGGGCCATGTTAAAAATCAGGATGTCCACAAGATTTAAGACCAAATAACGTAAAACTAGAAAAAATGTTTATAAATCTGTCAACTTTATTTCATACAACACGCAGCCAACAATCAATTTGTATAATAGAATGTATATACAGACGCTCCTCAACTTACTAACTTTCAGACATAGGAATGAAGAGGACTGTAAGTCCAAATTGTGTTCCTTGTGTTCCCGTTTACTGTCCACAACATCAATTTTTTTTTCTGCTCTCCAGTTCCTCCTAGTACAACTTCTGGCCGCTACTCCCACCGCGCAGCAGCGTAGCGTGCGTACTCCCGGCATCCTAGTTCTTAGTACTTGCGTATGGTCTTAAAATGATGTTGAATAACGACTTACAAACATTTCAAGTTGCAAAGGGCCGTTCGGAACGTATCTCGTTCGTGAGTAGAGGAGCGTCTGTAATTTTGGTCACTTTTGAAATAACTGATGTGTTACGCTAATGAGTTTGTGAGAGTGACCCTTATTGTGTTTAAGCACAAATCCATATACTTTTGGGCTTCTGCTTTTTTTCCCTCTTCATTCAAAACAATTCTGTAAATGAGCAAATATGCCTAACTTGTCATGGCACTACCATCTCTGACCGGTGGAGAAGCTTCATCCCCAGCCCATGCCTTGGAGCCCACGGTCGCACTTCACAGTGCATTTTGTAACAAGGGCACACCAAGGTCCTCACCTTCTGTGACAAATTCTCTAAAGCCACTCATTATCAAGCCTATAGGACCCTGAGCAAGCACCAAGCTTTGGACCCCACCTTGGCTCATTTACTAGACTGGTTGCACAGGGGCAGGTATTGAGGGCTTTCGGACTGGCCATGACGGCATACAGTTCCCAGTGGGACAGTCTGGCCTTCTGCAATGGGCTGCTTTACCAGCACTGCCACTCTTTGGCAGTTGTTGTACAGTCGTGGCCAAAAGTTTTGAGAATGACACATTAATTTTCACAAAGTCTGCTGCTTCAGTTTTTATGACGGCAATTTGCATATACTCTAGAATGCTATGAAAAGTGATTAGATGAATTGCAAAGTCCCTCTTTGCCATGAAAATGAACTTAATCTCAAAAAAGCATTTCCACTGCATTTCAGCCCTGCCACAAAAGGACCTGCTGACATCATTTCAGTGATTCTCTTATTAACACAGGTGAGATTGTTGACGAGGACAAGGCTGGAGATCACACTGTCATGCTGATTTAGTTAGAATAGCAGACTGGATGCTTTAAAAGAAGGGTGGTTCTTGAAATATTTGTTCTTCCTCTGTTAACCATGGAAACATGCAGTGATCACTGCTTTGCACAAAAATGACTTCACAGGCAAGGATATTGCTGCTAGTTAGATTGCACCTAAATCAACCATTTTTCATCAAGAACTGCAAGGAGAGGGGTTTAATTATTGTGAAGAAGGCTTCATGGTGCCCAAAAAAGTCCAGCAAGCACCAGGACCGTTTCCTAAAGTTGATTCAGCTGCGGGATCGGGGCACCACCATTGCAGAGCTTGCTCAGGAATGGCAGCAGATAGGTGTGAGTGCATCTGCAAGCAGAGTGAGGCAAAGACTTTTCGAGGATGCCCTGGTGTCAAGAAGAGCAGCAAAGAACCCACTTTTCTGCAAGACAAGTCAACATCCAACAACAATAAACATGAGTTGGTGTAACTTACAATTAAATCAAATAATGTCTTGTAAATAGCAAAAGGTCACACCCCTGTCAAGATGCTAGGTTTTTGTAATGTAAAAAATTAGACCAGTGATTTCAAAACTTTTTCAATTGAAAAACAAATAAATCTGTTAGGGGAAAAAATAAAAAGTATACAATAAGCTGGTTGCATAAGTGTGTACACCCTAAGACTAACACTTTGTTGAAGCACCTTTTGATTTAATTGCAGCATTCTATCAGCATGACACACCTTGACTTGGTAATATTTGCCCACTCTTCCTTGCAAAAGTGCTCCAAATCTGTCAGATTACAGGGGCATCTCTTGTGCATAGCCCTCTTCAAGTCACCCCATAGATTTTCAATTGGATTTAGGTCTGGGCTCTGGCTGGGTCATTCCAAAACTTTAATTTTCTTCTGGTGAATCCATTCTTTTGTTGATTTAGATGTATGCTTGAGGTCATTGTCGTGCTGAAAGGTGAAATTCCTCCTCCTCTTCAGCTTTCTAAGCAGACACCTAAAAGTTTGCGGCCAAAATTGACTGGCATTTGGAACTGTTCATAATTCCCTCCACTTCGACTAAAGCCCCAGTTCCAGCTGAAGAACAACCCCAAAGCATGATGCTGCCACCACCATACTTCACTATGGTGTTCTTTTTTTGTGATGCACAGTGTTGTTTTGCGCCAAACATACCTTTTGGAATTGTGGGCAAAAATCTGGCCTTGGTTTCATCAGGCCATAACACATTTTCCCACATGCTTTTGGGAGACTTGTATTTTCCTGCAAAATTTTGCCAGGCCTGGATGTTTTTTCTTTGTGAGAAAAGCCTTCCATCTTGTGACCCTACCCCATCGTCCAAACATATGGAGAATATGGGGTTGGCCACACCCTAAAAGAACTGAAATAATACAAGGCTACAATAAATAATGTATTTTCACCTATATTTTTGTGTTAATATGGCAACCAGACATATACACCAATTATGTTTAAATTTGTATCAAAATATCAATGACTAAAAGTAGACTAAAATATAGTGAATCTTCATTGCCTAATTAATATTGTTTTAAATGTGTCTCGCCCAGCCTGTACCGCCCTTTTGTGTGCCACGCCTACCTAGTTACCCTCGTGTGGAAACCCTCCGTTGACCAGCTGTTTCCTGTTTCGATCCATTTAGTCTTGTGTATATCAGTCCGCGTCTCAGTCCTATTGTCAGATCTGTCATTGACGTTGTTACCCGGGTGCTCCCCTGTTTGCCTCCCTAATAAACCCCGTTGCCCTTGGATTCCCGTCTCCCTGATCCTGCTTTCCCGCACTCCGCTCGCTCGCCCGTCACCTGGGCGTAACAAAATGACTCATTGTGACTCAAATTTATTTGCATTTTCATCCAAAACACTCACAACACTGTATAAAGTGGTACATGGACCTGGGTGGAACAGCTTTTTAATTAATCGAGTTAGAACAGACTGAATTGAATATATTACTTACACATATATGTTTGTATTCGTATATTTGTGGGGGGCTTCTGTTCATTTCTATGGAAAAAAACCCAAATCCCAACAATGACAACCTTAACCCCTACCCAGCCCTAGCCTAAACCGTAAGTAACCAAACAAAATACAAGACTTTGGCATTTTTACTTTTTTGGTTGCAGTCACAGATTTTGATCAAATTTAGTTTCCCCTTGTGGGGACTGAAAAAAATGTCATCACAACATCAAAATAACAGGATTTTGTCAGATTGTGGGGAAATTTGGTCCCCACAATGTAATATACATGACACACACATACAGCCTGACAACTCCCTTTAACCCTAGTAGGCTTAACAGGGGGTAACAGGAGACCTGTGTTCACTGCACATACCTTTCTTACTAACAATAACTTTATAACAGTATTTCTCCGTACTTAACTCTTCAAAATTGTAGAATTTGTAGCTGCTGCTTCAGTCTGTGTCTGAAATTTTGGATTAGGTATAATATGATTAGGTCTGCAAGTAAATTCATATCGGTAAAGCAAAATCCCTAATTGCAGGGAGAGTACTTAAGGCATGTGCAGCAGGGTTGGGGCCATTCCGGAATGCATTCATCAATTCCAATCCAAATCAGGAAATGGAAATGGAGTTGGAGTTTCAGTCTCCCTGAAAATCGCATTCAGTCCCAGTTTTGTTCAATATAGTTTTTTTTCCCAGTCCGAGCTCCTGTTCCATTTCCTGATTTGGATTGGCGCCAAATCAGGAAACCTCAGCACATCGTTTGAATAGTATTGTTTTATGCGTTTTTGATGCATTTGCAGTTCAATATGAATATCTTTAGAGCAAGTATACACAAATGGCGAATGCTTAAAATGCAACACAATTTTTCTCCTATTGGCGCCAGCTCAGTTACACTTTGTTGCGATGGCAGCCCCTCTTGTATCACAAGCTGCAGCGAATTCGCAAAACAGCCCAAGTTTGCGACTCCCAAATCATCCATTGCTTTTTTGTCTCGCACGGTTGCGTTAAGTAGGATTGTGCATTAAACGCTATTTCCACCTCTCAAAACTTTATTTTACAGAGATTGCAAATCGCTGTGCTACTGGTTTCTGTTAAAAGCGTAATTTTAATACTCCCAGATCGCCACGTCTTATCTTACGCTCCTCGTACTGCGAAGGGCATGCGCATGACGTCACAGCAGGCGGAAGTCACTGCACTCACACCCACTGAGCAGCAAAAAAGACTGAGGGGCAGCGTTAGTGTCAAAAAGGTCTGGATCGGCGCGGCATCTCTAACTGAAAAGCGCCGTGTAACCGCGTATATCTTGTATTACACTGCAGCGTATACCGGTAACAGGGGGATTTAGAAGTGGGTATACGCTGTGACGACCTAATAAGAAGTGGATGTACGCCGTATACCTGCGTATACCCTGGACTTCACTACTGCGTATATGAGGATGTTGTTTGTGGACTTCAGCTCCGCCTTTAACCCCCTGGAGTCCACGGCATTGTCGGCGATGCCGTGTATCTTTCTCATCTATTTCAGTTTATATCTCGCTGAAATGTTCGTGTAGAATCATGGAACAAACGCTGGCTAAATCCGTAATCTGTCTTCTTTTTAAAACGTCCGTTGTCGGAAGTATTACATTTTTTAAAATCAGGTTAAATCGGCAAAAATGTAAACCATGTCATCTTTACCAGCATCGGGGGCGTGCAGTACTGCTTTCACGTGAAGATCGCTATTCGCATTCTAAATAGCCGCACTTCCGCGTATTGAAATCGCATTCGCATGGTGATCTAATAAACAATGCAGCGGTGAAACGCGATCCAGGTAAATCCCCATCAGCGCCATAAAAGGATGTGGCCAGGTGTGAATGGTTCATGCTTACACATGAGAGCTCCTAAATATTAAATGGAAGGAGACCAGAAATAGTGACATGAGTTAGAATTTTCTTATTTATTTATCCAACTGCATGTTGCAACTACACCATTTAGTCATCTTCATGTAACCAAGACTTTGGTGATCAGATATCTGGGATGAAAACAAACTGCCACCATTGCTTACTATGTACTTTTATAATGTTTC
>JAODKC010000039.1:18236990-18249291 GCA_026777985.1 Mormyrops attenuatus | reverse complement strand
CGGTGGGATTGGTATGCTTCTTTGTAAGTTTCCTCTTGTGTTCCCCTGGGAACTATAGCGTGGAGTGTCCTGATGTGCTGACTTGTTTTTAAGTTTGGTATTTTAGATCCAGCCCCAGTATTGTTCTTTTATTTTGAACAGCCTGCACCGGTCCTAGCATTTATTCTGGTGGAGACCCGCCAGGTTAACGGCGGGACTGTGCAGCTCGCCCTTTGTGCGGGTTACACATAGAATGTTCCTTTGTAGAATCTTGACCATTGTCTGTGTTGCTTTTTGTGGCCATATTTCTTCTAAGTTTTTCAAATAAAGACATTTGTGTTAGATTAACTTCACCTCTTCTCTGTCTTTCCATACACAAATGCCGTGTAGCAATTCTATCACCATACGCTGGAATGTAAACAGCCAGAGTGGCATCATCTATTTCTCCAACTACAGAGCTGTCAATCTGTAATCAAATCAAAACAAAATAAAACAAATCATTACTTTGGCTAACATTAGTCTAACAGAGGGGCTTGGCTTACATTATACCTACATTATAAAACTACTTATTATTTAAACTACATTAGCAATGCATTCCTTCTGCTAAGCTCACAGTACAACAGTACACTGAAAAAGTAATTAATCCTGTTCATGCTATTTTTTTCTCCTGCAGTTGTTTTCACATGCAATTAAATTGGGATTTATTATCATTTTAACCCTAAGTACTCCATATCATCAAATTGTAAACTTGTAGTTGCTACAATTCCCTGTAACAATGGTATACTGGATGTTTGTGGTAGTAAATTCTACTGCTGTAACACAAATGGAATGTATAAATGTTACATAGCATACAGTACATAATGCAGTACTGTGTTACAATTTGTAACATTTGATGTACATTTAATAAACTAGTAATTTTATTCTCATACCATTTTGTAGAATTAAGAATTAAGTATTGTCTGAAGACATGATACTGTTAATTTCATATAATATTCCAAAAAAATACATTATAACTAATTATAAACCAGTGAATGTAAAAGAGCATTTTTTTGATTTTGTGTATTAATTCATTATTTCAATCTAACAAGTCAGCACAAGTACTGGATATATAAAAGTGAGATTTAGTGAAATATACAACAACGTATTTGAGGCTTTGAAAATACTATTCAAAATGAATACATTGCAAGAATGAATGTGCTGTGACTTACACGATCCTGCTGCATTCTCTGAATATTCTCCATAAGAATACCTCTGTTCTGAAGAAATATCCAAAGACTATCATCTTGTGGGAGACGGGTATTTCAAGATGTAGCCATAGCTGGTCCTGTGCAAATGTAGGAAAAAGGCAGAATCTACGTGAATCTTTGTTGAAGCAAAACATACATCTGTACCTTCAAAAGTTCAAAACTGTATTCAGACATTTTAATGTAAGCAACAATAAAGGCCAAGAATGTGATGACATTCAATATAAAGATATGAAAGCCGAAATACAACTACTGTACATATAAAAATTTATGTTTTACATATTGACTGTATTATCATTCGGAAGTCAAACTGAATATGCTCATTCAAACTACATTATTTAAAGGGAGAAAACTATGCAGTGCAGTAACACTACCTCAGGATAAAATCAGACAGTGAAAATTAAAACAAAATGAGGTCAGGTGTGTTGAGACATAGATCTAGCCTTCCAAATGTAATTCTCTGCATGTCCCGTGCTTTTAAAAAATACGAATGCAAAATAAGAGTTTTATGTCTAGTGTTCTGAAAATGACGAAGTTCTGAAACTAGTGTTATTAAGTGATTGCAAAAACTGCCTAAGACTATCTTACTCTCTTTGGTACTAGCCAAGTTCTCGATATTTGTTTACGTGCTCCATGTTGAATCAGTACTGCAGACTATTTTTTACAGAACCTATATTTGTATATCAGTTATGGTTCTCGTCCTTGATCAACGACGTCCAGCATGATAGGGAACAAATGTTAGCTTACTTACTAATTGCAATTGATGGTTTAATAATACCCATAGGTTATCCCTAAATACAGAAATAGAGACAATAGTTTACCTACATGCTAAGTGAGTGAGTGAGAGTTTGCAGTCACTGCTAATGCTCTTTTAGATTGCTCTCTTCTGTTACATGTGGTCAAGAGAACAGCTGATATAATTTGCTAAGTAATGCCTCCAACATATGTTAAATACCTTACCTGTGGTGACCCCGTACTTGAAAGCAAACAACGCTAAGCAACCGTAAAGCTACGGCAGCAACCGTAGTCAATACAAGTAAGAGCTGCCAGATTACTGAGGTTAAGTCAGAAAAAGAGACCATGTATTTTTTTTTTTACATGAAAACAGTATCTCGTTAATTCAGAAAAACAGAGCAGAATTATTTTTTATTCAGAAAAACAGAACAGAATTATTTTTTATTCAGAAAAACAGAGCAGAATTATTTTTTTTCAAGTGAACGCATTACGCTTCCGTACAATAGTGGTCCTAAAATTGGACCCTGCGGTACCCCACTATGAACGCAAGCTCATCGACATTATGTCTCTAATATCTTCCCACTGCTTCCTGTCTGTAAACCAGTTTTCAATCTAAGCTGCTACAGTTCCTAAAATCCCTGGTGCATTGAGCTTAAGCAGGAGTCGTTTGTGGGGGAAAACATCAAATGCCTTCTGGAAATCGATGTAGATCACATCGTAGGCCTTTTTGTGATCAATTTCACTTGTACCTTCCTCAAAGAAGTCAAGTAGATTAGTTAAATACGATCTACCTCTCCTAAATCCGTCCCTCAGAACGTTATTACTTAAAAAAATTGGCCTATAGTTTTATGGATTACTTCAATTCCCTTTTTTGAATATGGGTGTTATATTAACATGCTTCCAATCAGAAGGTACCACACTCATACTGACTTTATTCTTAATTTCAGCAGTAAATCACCTTCGTTGCAGTTTCCTAGATTTAGTTTTGCTGGAAACAGGTATGAAGTCCTCTTGCATTTGCAGTAATGTTCTTTAAAAAATTCCCATGCCTCTTCAGCAGTTTTGTTATTTAACTCCATCCAGTTTACAGTAACTAGGTTCAGTCTTATACTATTAAAATTAGCCTTCCTAACATTGTATACTTTTGTTTTGGACTTTGCTCTTCAGACACTAAAGTTAAACTCGAATTTAAGCATGTTATGATCACTATTGTCAAGTGGTTCTAAAACCTCAAATTTTCCAATCCTATCCTGGTTATTAGAGAAAACAAGATTGAGAATGGCTTCTGCCCTGGTAGGGGTTTTAACAAACTGAGTAAAAAAGCAATCCTTTACCAATTTCCCCATCTACAGTTACAGTAGACCCAGAGACTATAGCCCACCGTATCCCACGTAAATTAAAATCATCCATAATTACCATATCATCTTTATTACTCATAATTGTGATATCATTGTATAACATTCTGCTTTCCTCTGCAACTACATTGGGTGCAGTATAACAAACACCAACAATTACGCCATTTGACTTTTTAGCATCTAGTTTTACCCATATAGCTTCTGTACTTTAATTTTTATCAGTGAGTTTCCTTGCCTGCAAGTTTTCTTTTACAAATACTGCAATACCACCTCCCTTCTTGCCTATCTGGTCCCTATGGAACAACATGTAACCATCCATATTATATTCTTCTCCATCATTGTCACTCAACCACGTTTCTGTGATTCCTATAATGTCATAAGAGTCTGATGAAATAAAAGTCTCTAAATCATAAATTTTTTTCTAATACTCCTAGCATTTAAATACAGACTGCAAAGGGTAGGCCTTTTACAGTGCCCACTTTCATTATCATTTGGGGCTTTCCGTTTTTCCCCACCTATATTCTTAAGTAACCTCCATGCCCCCCAGTCCCTAGTTAAACACTTCTCAACTACTCTACATATACACCTCCCTAATACACTCGTTCCCCTCTGGTTCAGATGCAACCCGTCCGGCTTGAACAGGGTCCACCTGTTCCAGAAGGTCTTCCAGTGCCCCATAAACCTAAACCCCTCTTTCCTACATCGCCCTTTTAGCCATATGTTTAATCTTATCTCGGCTAACTTAGCCTGGCTTACACGTGGCACGGGACGTATTCCAGAGAATACCACCATGGATGTTCTGCTTCTAGCTTATCAACCCGGCTGGGGCCAATAGCCTGTGCACATAATTTGGGAAGGTCCCCTACCTGGGCACCAGAGAGGCAAGACACTGCACAGGACCCTCCATCACATGTGCACACATACCTGCCTACACCATTAATAATTGAATCACTCACTACCACAACCTCCCTCCTTGTTGCCCAAGAGCCCACCTGCCTCCCCAGTTACATTCGGCTCTAAAGCTGGAACCACCTAAAAGCAGTTTGACACAGTCAGTTCAGGTGATGCTGCCTCTGTGAAGTGTGTACACCCTTTCTAACATCTATGGACTTATGGTCACCCAGCTCTCTCAACCTCTCTGCTCTTTATTCTCCCCCCTCCCACCTTGTGGCATACACACTATCTCCCTAAAAGGCGTATTTACTGTTTACTCTAAATCCATGTTGTGTCAGATGAAAGCCAGTTGCTCCTCAAGGTCACAAACCTTGACCATGAGTGAGTCCACCAGCTGAAAATGCTTGCAGATGAAGCCCAAATGGATGCAAGCATCCAGTTGGGCAAACGTCTTGCAAACACAACACTGACCTGGCCTCAGAATTAACTTTCTCACTATGACCCCGTCCCGTACTCCCAGCCCAGTATATTTATATAGTTTTTAACTTTTAGTTGATTTAATTAACGTATACTTAATACAATAAAGTGCCAATTACACTAAAACATTAAGTTAAGACTTACATTAAAACTGAACTTCTTAATTATCCAGTAGGGTCAGAGAGATAAAAACCTTTAAAAATTAAACTTAAAATAACCAAATTAACTATTACTTACCAGAGAATTACTTCCTACTAAACCAAGTAACGCTTATGTGGTGTGGCGGCCTAGGGTAAGAGACCCCCACCACTAACACTATTTTTGGTTTAGTTGCACTTCAAGTTTATTAACCCTTTAGGATCTCCTGGGGCACAGTCAACAGAGAGGACGCTCACAACAAAGGTAGGGATTTAAATGCACATTTATTAATGTCCCGGGGTCCTGATCCACAAATGCTAGCAACCCTCCTAGTTCCACTCCTCCCTCCCAACACCCGATGAAAACACGGCAGACAATTGTAACACCACTGCACACTGCACAGCACTCAGCTCTACTTATGGATTACACTCCACCTAAGGACACAGCACATCAGCACAATAGAAAATTAAGGGGATGGGCGACACGGAAAAGAGGGAACCTAGCACAAGACAGAACAAAACCACACCACCAACATTAACTAACACACTATAGGCAAAAAAATTTATAAATGAAGAATAAACTTAAATGTCCAGGGCCTTCGTGCTCTCCCCGGAAGGCCCTCAAAATAACCAAAACTAATAAATCAAAAACCAAACCCCTCTGGCAGCACCCAGTATGTTCCCCGTTCCCTCCAAAAGCTCAGTCCTGAGATCAGACAACCCTGAAATACTCCGTACTGGACTCGTCACACTCTTCCCTGTCAGCGTCCGAATGCCAGCAGCCCAGCGAAGGCGCCCTTCCATCTATCCGATACCGCTGGCTGCTGCTCCGTCCTGCTGGCTCTCGTCTCTCTCTCTCTCCATTGCATTCCTGACCTGGAGGCGAAGAGCCGACCACCCCTCAGACCGCACCCGCCTAGCAACTCGGCTGCTATCGGCTGGACACCCACACTCGGCTAGGCAAAACCACCTCCCTTTATGCTGGCTAGCGTTCGCTGTGGGCCTAAGTCGCGCTCTCCCTCTCCTCTTCGTCCGCTCGCCCCTTATTCACCAGTCAGTCCCGCTTCCCCTTGTCTCTGCTCGCCGTCACCAGCAGTACAGCTCACTCACTTGCTTGCTGCTCTCTGGACCTGCACTCAAACAGAGGAAAGGGGAAAAAAAAATCCCCATAGCGTTGCTGATTTCATGACGTCGGTTTCTCCTCTCGGACTTGGATCACCGCGCATAATCCACTCCCACAGGGGTATCTCCACAGTCCGACAGCGCAGCAACTTAACTACATTACCAACATGTCCAAATGATTAGTCCTTCGGTCCAATTTCACGCATGTCCCTCTCCCAACAAATCCCGGCAGCCATCTTAAAAAGCATCTCTGTCCTGCCCCGATAGCTTGTTAGCTCTTGGCCAGCGAATAAATTGTCCTTGGGGCAGGGCTGCACAGGACCTCTCTGGCTGTCCCAGGCACTGCCAGGGTAAAACACATTTAAAGACACACACCGTCACCAAGACAACAGACAACAAATAGACAAAATGGCGCCCATTGTGCCAGAACACCACACTCCCCCCTACTAAATAGCAGCTTGTCCTGAGCACTACTCCCTATACCGGGCTGGCTTCACCCCAAAATTGGCCCTGGAGGACCAGCGAGGCGATACCGCCGGTGGAGGATCCTCCACAACATCCTCCTTCATCTCACTCTCGCCTGTCTCAGATGCTGGCAGGTCCACTGCCCCCTCTGGACCACCACCAGCCCCTGCCACTGGCAGGTCCACCTGCGCAACACCTTCCATACCCTATGGGTTCACCGGCTCACCACCCATTTCACCAGCCCCTGTCGCTGGTCGAGCCACCCACCTACCTGGCTACCCCCGGGGGAATGACACAACAGGCTGGGGACCGCCACCCGCCCCCCCGCGTTCACCCTTAGCCTCAGGGGCCATCACCCTCCATCCAGCGGGACATGGTCTCAAGTGGCGCCGATGGATCACCCTCAGGGGCCATTCTTTCCCCTCTGGCCAGATCTGGAACACCGGGGTTGCGGCATCCCGCTGCCCCACCACCACCCACGGGCTGGTTTGCCAGAATGGGACCACCTTCTCTCCAGCCCGCAGACAGAAGTTCCTCAGCAGGACCCGCTCTCCTGACGCCGGCGCCCACTTCCGGTGGCCAGGGTCCTGGTATTGTTGATACCCCTTTTGGCGCTGTTGCTGCCCTTGCTCCACAACATCCCGGGCTTCCCACAGCTGGCGCCGATGTTGCTGCACCCAACCTTCCTCTCTGGCCTCATCCTCGGCCTCACTTACTCCCCACTGCTGGTCCACGGGCAGACGGGGCTGGCGCCCAAACAGCACCCAAAACGGCGACAGTCCAGTGCTTCTATGCGGCGTACAGTTATGGGCCAGCACCAATTCAGGCAGGTGGAACCTTCACTGGCTGTGCTCCACCGTGGGCAACTTGTTGAGCAACCGGAGGACTGCTTGGTTCCACCTCTGACATGCCCCGTTTCCTTGGGGGCGGTATGGCGTTGTCCGCACCTTGGTGCACCCACACACCTGACACAACTCCTGGAGGATCCGGGACTCAAACGCTGGCCCCTGGTCGGACAGTAAGCGCTCTGGACACCCATAGCGTCTGATCACCTACTCCCAAATCACTCGGGCCGCCATCTCGGCCTTCTGGTCTCGTGTGTGCACAGCAAAGGCGAAGCTGGAAAATAAATCGACTGCGGTCAACAGGTAAGGATACGGGTCCCTGGGCCGGCATAGTGACAAAAAGTCCACAGCGAGCACCTCCCAAGGGTAAGTAGTCAACACAGGATTTAGCGGCACCAACTCACCCTTGCCAGGACAACCCACTAGACACTCGCCACATTCTCGTTGCCACCGCTCCATATCTCGGCGCATTCCGGGCCAGTAAACACGCTCCTTAAAGGCCCCCGTCATGCGCCACCCACAAACATGCCCCAAGGCCCCATGATAATCGTGCCATACCTGCTTCCGCTCTTCGGCTGGGACCACCACTCTCCAGCACTCTTCGCCCCCTGCCCATGCCGGTGGCGTAACACTCCATCCGCCACTTTCAAATCATCGCGTTCTTCCCATAAGCATCGTCCAGCCGCAGACAACCCTCGCCGTTCGTCCAGGGTGGGCTGAGCCCCAGCTGCCACCCACTCTCTCACCTGAGTCACATCTGGGTCACGCCCTTGTCGCTCCGCCAATTCTTCGCTGGTGCCAACTTGCGGCACCAACAGCCCCCCAGGTTGTCGTGAAAAGGCTTCAGCATTCTGATGTTCCCGTCCAGGTTTGTGGCGCAACTTGAACTTGAAGCAGGCTAGCTGGCCAGCCGAACGCTGCTCCACAGCCCCCAACTTAGCAGTCTTGAGGTGCAGGAGAGGGCGGTGGTCTGTATACACGTCGAACCGGGCCCCCCACAGATGGTCCTTGAACTTTTCCACCATCGCCCACTTGAGTGCCAACAACTCCAACTTAAAAGCGCTGTAGTTCTGGTCATTCTTCTCTGCATCATGTAGGCTCCGGCTCGCATACGCGATCACCCTCTCCTGCCCCCCTGCAGTTGGGTGAGGATGGCCCCTAATCCTTGGAGGCTGGTGTCAGTGTACAGGTGAAACGGCAGCGTGTAATCGGCATAAGCCAGGACTGGGGCCTCGACCAGGGCACGCTTCAGACCCTCAAATGCTTGTTGGCAGTCTTTGGTCCACACCACCTTCTGCCGCGAGGCTGCCCCCACTCCTCGTAGCAATCCATGCAATGCCGCTGCCTTTTTGGCAAAGCCCGGGATGAATCGCCTGTAATATCCAACAAACCCCAAAAAGGACCGCACCTCGTGCACCGTCCCTGGGACAGGCCACTCCCGGATTACCTACATGTTTTCTGGGTCCATCATCACCCCCTCCTGGCTCACCACATGCCCCAGGTAATGCACCGCTCTCTGGAACAGCCTACACTTCTCTGGTTGCAGCTTCAGTCCGTGTGCTTCCAACCACCGAAACACACCCTCCAGGTGTTGGAGATGGGACCTAAAGTCACTTGAATACACAATCACATCATCTAAATAGATTAACAGGTACCTTCTCACCGAGGCAACGTTGCATCAAGCGCTGGAAGGTGGCAGGTGCATTGCACAACCCAAAGGGCATCTGTTCAAACTGGTAGAGACCAAGAGGGGTGGCAAACGCCGTCTTTTCCTTGCCCTCCGGGTGTACCTCAACCTGCCAGTATCCAAGGTTGATGCAGAATCTCCACGATCCATCTTTCTTCCTCATGAGGACCACCAGGGCCGCCAACAGACTGGAGCTCTCTTTGACCACTCCCCCCTCGAGCATAGACCTCAATAATCCTGCAACTCGGGGTACAAGCTTGGCGGGACCGGCCGGTACCGCTCTTGAGTAGGCTCCGCCGTCCCAGTCGGGATGTGGTGGTAGACCACGTTAGTCCTCCCGTGGTGCTCCTCGTCCCGGGCAAACACCCCTCGCCACCTCTCCAACAACTCCCGCAGGTGGCGTTCCTCTTCTAGGGTTAGCCCTTCCCCACCTTCCACTAACACACTCAACTGCTCGGGGAGTGCTCCTGTCACCAGCTGTACCTCCACCTCGACCACACCCTCCTTCGGGGGTCGGAGCACCAACCCACGGGGGGATTGCACACATTCAGCGTCGAGGTGGGCCACCTGCACTAGGGGGCGTCGGGGAGACAGCTCCACGTGGTAGGGGTGCAAATTGTGTACTCTCAGGGGTACCTTCCCGCCCGTAATGCAGGCCACAGCTTGGCCCACACACCACTCCTGCTGCCCCGCTCTGTAATCCTCCACCAGGACCTGCTCCCCCTCCTGAAGCACACCCCTGGGCATGTCCGCCCACAATACTTCTTCCATGGCTGGTTCCAACAGCTCAGGCCTCTCCATCTTCATCCGGGCCGCCTGCTCGTCTGGTGCCCGCTGGATCATGGCCTCGAGGTGTCAGCACACCAAAAATGCCTGATCCCATGCTCGCCTGTCGCCCTCAGGGAGGGCAACCCTAAACAAAGACACCTGGGAACCACCCTGCGCCCGTAGCACCTCCCAACAATGCCTGATGACGTTCATAACTAGTACCCCGTACGGGGCCGGCCTGTGCTGGTCCTCCATAAATGTCCAGGGCCTTCGTGCTCTCCCCAGAAGGCCCTCCAAATAACCAAAAATAATAAATCAAAAACCCAACCCCTCTGGCAGCACCCAGTACGTTCCCTGTTCCCCCCAAAAGCTCAGTCCTGAGATCCGACAACTAGGCTGCTATCGGCTGGACACCCCGACTCGGCTAGGCAAACCACCTCCCTTTATGCCGGCTAGCGTTCGCTGTGGGCCTGAGTCGCGCTCTCCCTCTCCTCTTCGTCCGCTCTCCCCTCGTTCACCAGTCGGTCCCGCTTCCCCTTTCTCTGCTCACCGTCACCAACAGTACAGCTCACTCACTTGCTTGCTGCTCTCTGGACCTGCGCTCAAACAGAGGAAAGGGGAAAAAAAAAATCCCCGTAGCCGTTGCTGTTGTCATGACGTCGGTTTCTCCTCTCGGACTTGGATCACCGCGCCGTAATCCGCTCCCACAGGGGTATCTCCACAGTCCGACAGCGCAGCAACTTAACTGCATTACCAACACGTCCAAATGTTTAGTCCTTTGGTCCAATTTCACGCATGTCCCTCTCCCAGCAAGCACACCAAACAAATCCCGGCAGCCATCTTAAAAAGCATCTCTGTCCTGCCCCGATAGCTTGTTAGCTCTTGGCCAGCGAATAAATTGTTCTTGGGGCAGGGCTGCACAGGACCCGTCTGGCTGTCCCAGGCGCTGCCAGGGTAAAACACATTTAAAGACACACACCGTCACCAAGACAACAGACAACAAATAGATAAAATGGCGCCCATCGCGCCGGGACGCCACACTAAACTAAACCGAAGTTGCTCTCCGGAGGCCAAAAAATCACAAAAAATCCTCTCACAGCAGACTACTGCCGGAGCAGTAAAAAAATAGAAAATGTCCTCCCAGCCCCAACTGGTGACCGAGCCAAGCTCAGGGCGCAACTGTCTTTTTATGGCGCTAGTTACCGTTACTGATGTTAGATAATATTGCCCCGCAGGTGTTTCTTGTGAACTCACTGTTGGTAACACTCTTGCTGTTTATTACACATTTCTCTGAAGGTGCCCTCAAATTCTCAAAAGTTTAAACACAACATCGTAACATCTTATTCAACTGTGCAAATCCCAGATTTACAGCCCAAAAGCAAATAGTCAACTCAAAATCATTCACTATGTCACTTAAACCACATATTTCACTCAAATGACACACACAAACAAACAACAATGATCACACACATAATGATCACAAAACACAACAAAGATCAATTCAGAACACTACTATAAAAACTTCATATGACCGGGAACCATATATTTCAAATTTATGAAGGTTTCCATTCACAGTACTCAACATACAATATTGAAAGTATACAAAAACACCACATGCAAGATGATGTTTCAAATATTTTATTTTTCTCAACAGTATGTAAACTCATTAACTAGGAAAAAAAGTTCTATTCATGCTGCAAAGAACTTGTGAAAATGTGTGAAAAGAAAATGTGCATGAAGCTGATAAATGTATGTTACTGTAAATACTGTACATCACAGACATTATTCATCAGCTTCATGTCTCTAGGGCTGGGTCAGGCCACAAAGCCTCATCCACATCACACAATATGTTTACTCTTCTAAGGCAGCGAGGGAAGTATGCTCAGCTGTGTCTTATTCAGGCTAAGATGGACTCTAAAGTGATATCCCCACAGGCTTCCTCCATGGCCCACAGAAGATTCCCTGCTTCATAGGGATTCTGGTCATAAACTTTCCACTGCCATGCCGAGAAGAATTCCTCTGTGGGGTTGAGAAATGGGGAGTATGCTGGCATGAACAAATTAGAAAACCTGTTCTGTACAGCTGCAGCTCTGTGGAAACTGACATCGTCTCGTATCACAATGTATTGTAACAACTCCAGCCTCATTTTGTTTCTCAAAAAGATGATCAAGGAAATTGAACAGACGTGTTGTGTTGTAAGGGCCATGAATGGCATGGTGGTGGAGAAGCCCGTGTTCACTTATAGCTGCACACATATGATGGCGCCGTTGTGTGGCTTTAGCCATCTGCCTTTCCTGTTTTACTTATGTGCTGTCAGGGTCAGCTCCTGTTCCATTCTGTGTCCCTTCCTCGTTTGGCCAGCTGGTGTCGCTGGTCATCCTGTCCCACCTGTGTCCTTTCCCTGTTGTCTTAGCCTGTACTGTTTTCAATGCATTGAGCATGCGGCTGCCTGATTCCTTCTGTCTTACGTTCGAATCCTGCCTCCTCTGTTTTTGTAGATTTTGTTCCCTTGTGTTTCATCCATCCATCCATCCATTATCTCCCGCTTAATCCGAGGTCGGGTCGCGGGGGCAGCAGTCTAAGCAGGGAAACC
>JAODKC010000039.1:18197671-18218740 GCA_026777985.1 Mormyrops attenuatus | reverse complement strand
CTGGAAATCCTACACAACACACTCATTCCACCAGATCAGATAGATGGCCCAGAGCAGCTCAGGTATGTTGTCATTTGGGACAACATAAGTTTCCACCGGGCTGCTCTGGTTCATAACTGGTTCACTGCCCACCCACGTTTTTTAGTTGTTTATCTCCCTCCATATTCTCCATTTCTCAATCCTATTGAATTTTTTTCTGCCTGGAGATGGAAAGTGTATGACCGAAATCCACACACACGTATACCCCTTCTCCAAGCTATGGAAGATGCATGTGGAGATATAGCAGTTGATGCTTTTCATGGCTGGATTCGCCATGCTAGGTGATATTTCCCCTGCTGCTTACTCAGGGCAAACATTGCTTGTGATGTGGATGAGGTGCTGTGGCCAGACCGAAACAGAAGACAGGATGCAGCATAGTTTTTTTTTAGTTTTTTTTTTTACTGTAACTGTATTCAGTAAATTCTTCTGTTGTTTGCATATGTAGACCACGGTATGTGCAACTTTGTGTTGGTTGGGATGAACACTGTGTACATTGTTTTTGTGGGAAAAACACAGTAAAATATATTTGGTACCATGTATTTGTGTGTTTTGTATAAAAACAATATTCTGAAATATTTTACAATGCACTTAGGAAGGCCTATGTACTGTCTGTAGTAAGTGTAATACTGAACAAATCATTCATTATGATGAATGGAGAAGAAGTGGTCACAGTGTTTTACATTAAGCACATCAGTGATCAACTGGTTCTTATAAATGTCTATTCATATGATGGTTTGTGTGTGTCATTTGAAAACAAAATACCATTTTGAGAAGAAATTACATTGTTTTGAATGTAAAGTTTCATTTTGCAAGAGAATTGAAGGGTTTTGCCCATTGTGTGTGTGTTTTTTGATTTGTGTGTAGAGTTCTGATAATATGAGGCATGCTTTCAGAAAATGTGTGTAAACAATTAAGAAAAACTGTAACATTTCCTCACACTGCCACTATTACCTTTTGCTGTACCGTTGTTGTATGTCTATACTGTTGCCTTTACTTTTATTTTATTCATCTTTTGTTACAACATCCCCACTGCTGCTATCTGTTTATACTGTTGACATTGTTATTTATATCATCCTATTACTGTACCCTATTGCTGCTACATGTCATACTGTTGTCATATTTATTTGTCCTTTTATGTCATATTTATGTATATCTCCATTACTGCTACATCGTTTATACTTATATTTAGTATTGTTTAAGTGTCAGGCTGCGAGCAGACACGCAAATAAGAATTTCATTGTAATTTAGTACATCCTATATTTAATACATATGACAATAAATCTTGAATCAAATTGCATTTTACCAAACTATAAACTTGGGTTATGGGCCTGAACACAATGGAGGGACAGGAAAATATTGTGTACATAAAAACAAAAATGAATTTTTAATATAATAAGGAATATTTTTTGTACCAGGGCAATTTAAATCATACTTTATAATTTATTTGATCGCCTTATTGATTCCCTGCTCCTAGTGTGCACAGTATCGGTCCTAGCAAGTGTGGTGCCCTAGGCGAGCATTACCGCCAGCACCCCCCGCTTGAGGCAAAGTTAAATTTGCTGCCAGTTCGGCGCCCCCTCAGAAGTTGGCGCCCTTAACATTTGCCTATATTGCCTATGCCACGGGCCGGCCCTGAGTGTGCAACTATAGAAAATACTTTGAATTTGTTACATAAATTATGTTCACATTATGTTTGAAAAATTGAATTACATCGCTAAATTAAAGTAAAAAAAGAATAAAACTACATAGATAAACCCCCAAAAAGAATCACAGATAAAGAGTTTAAAAGAAATTGAATACTGCATATGAAAAATGCATTTCATAAACAAATTTATGTACATTCAAAATATAAAATATTTTTTGCATTAATCAACATTTTAACCTATTTTTAAATACTTTACATATTTAATCATGTTTAAAGTTAATAGCTTTGATTAGGAAACCAATGATTTACAATTATTTGCAATTGCAATATTTTAGTGGTACGCAGTTTGTTACAGCTAAAAGTTAATCACATAACACACAACACAGTAAGGAGTCTAAATGTGACCACTTATAGTTTAACATATTTCAGATAATCAAAGTAGATATTCAGTAATATAATGTGAAGTAAGTTTAG
This sequence comes from Mormyrops attenuatus, assembly GCA_026777985.1. Taxonomy (NCBI): domain Eukaryota; kingdom Metazoa; phylum Chordata; class Actinopteri; order Osteoglossiformes; family Mormyridae; genus Mormyrops; species Mormyrops attenuatus. The sequence continues at coordinate 18,216,582 of JAODKC010000039.1, read as the reverse complement.
AAATTTGTGTTCCTATGTTATTGTTGTGAACAAAATCTCGTGTCTGTTAGCAAGTTTCTAGACAGATTTGTTAATTACTTTTTATGGTGCATGGTTTTCTAAGAGTTGAAAGTCAGATATGTTGTAATGACTGTATTGATAATGATGTTTCTGTAGAATGACTGTGAAGAACCAAGATAAAACACAGACTGGGTACGTAACATCACAAAAAACTGCACAGAAGAGTACAGAACAGAAGAGTTAGAATGTATATCACATACACAGATAATAGAGTATATGCTGTTTGAAATTACAGCTAAGTATACAGTAAAGATACAGCAGAACATTCTAAGGAGACATGTACAAAACTTGGAACAGTATACAGAACAAATTGTGTTCATATCCATATAGTTTGTCATCACAGAAGTGCATGACTTTTGAATTGTGAGGTAGTTTAACCAATCTGCATTATATTAGCACACATTTTATCTGTATTTTTTAAGGTGGTTCAGTGTGTTTTACTTGGGCTGATGTTTTATCATGTGCTGCAGCCATATAATAAATTTGTTTAATTGTAAACTTTAGTTATGGGATTTGATTGTCCATAATCTACATCACATGTAAAACAAGCTTCACTAGTGGTTTAAAATCCAACCCATAGAAAGTACTTATTGAGCAATATACTCCAGTCCAATGGTTACAATAGTGATTTTTTTTCCTGATGTAAATGGCAGTGTTTTGTTACAACTGATCATTGCTAATTAATTAACTTTAAATTAAGCTACTGAATGAATTAATTACATGGTTCAAGCAAAGTCAAACTGCTTCACTTGGGAATTGTTTTGCATTTTGGTTATTGATAAAGTAATCAATGTTTAAGTTATTAATCAAGCAATATCAAAAATGGTATAAGGGAAAATTTAAGGAATGCCCTTTAACATACATTTATTTATGAATTAATTAATAATTAATAGTTGTTATACAATAAAACTTGAGTTTTATTGAGTCACATATTTTCATCATTTATAGTCCAATAAAGTAAATGTATTTCATTCACAGAAATGCCTTTAAACATCCTTAGAATTTTAATTAATACGTTTTTCTGACATAAAATTTTCTACTTGTTCATTTTGATGGACAATTACTTTATACTTTATAACTTTATAAATCATTATTCTTTTCAGATATTCCTCAAATAGAATTGCTAAGACCAGCGTTGAAAACAATGATCCTACAGGATGTATTTGGGAGCAGGTTTTTTTTTATAGTTGTATCCTTTGCTTGTATGTCTTTTGTTGTTTTGTGTGTAGTGACACACAGCTAGTGCACATGTTTGGGTATCCATGTAAAGTTCCAGCCCCCATGTGTGTCTCTTCTGACAAAAGCTTGTCCCTGGGGATAACTGTGTGTCCTCACACCGCTGGAAGGGTTCAAGGACATGGTGAAGGCTAAATCTGTCCTGCCCTGGGGAGTGTATGGGGAGGAGCACTGAGCAATGTTGCTCCCAAGGGGACCATGATGTGTCTGTAGTGTATTATTAGATTTGAGGCAGTATGGAGTGCGGACTTCCAGCAAGGCTGTTGATACCAGGTTGTAGTTTTCCAGATGATCAGACTTAAACAGAAAATCTGGCTGTGCAGCTTGCTGGATTTCAGTATTGATGACATTGCCATGCGGCAATGAATTTATGTCAGCACTGTAGGTAGAATAGTGGTTAGCTGGGGAGTGGAAGTAGCTGGAAGGGTCACTGTTAACCCTGGAATCGCAATGTGGTGAAGGACTGACTGTGGGGCTCCTGTAAATGCAAGGGTCACTACTGGTGTTGAATTTGGATGAGTCAATTGAGTCCTGATTCCTCAAAGGTAGAGTCTGCAGAAGGCAGGTGCTGGTAGGTGGGGCAGCAGCCCGCTCCTCTGTGGGGCAGAAATCCAAAGAGAGGTTTTGAAGTGTTCGTTTACCCTGAGTAGCAGAAAAAAAATGGCTGGGATATAATCTTCCTTCATCCTCGTGTGTCCGTTTTTTGCTCTTTTTGGCATATCCTGACTGAGCAGATAGTACTATCTGTGAGGGAAGAATAGTATCATAAGAACCTCAGTGTGTGTAAGACAGAATATTTCCAATGCCAGAGTTTATACTCTGCAAGAAGGAAAATGTCCAACATAATAAAAATAATTGTAGAACCCTTGTTGTGAACATCCAGGGGTGCATTTCCTGATAATGATGACTCTTAGTGTCCAAAGATATATCTTACGAAAGGTATTTCTTTTCCTACATCAGTTTCACAAACAGTCTCTTAAGAGATTGTTTAAGGGAGAGCTTCTTAAGTGTGACATTAAAAGGCACTGGATGATCTCATTGGTTGACATCAATGGCTCGAGAATTAATTATTACCAACATGCAGCAACTGCTTGATTGCCGCATGAAAGAAAATAGTGCTCTTTATAAATATAACACTGCAGGGATCTTTCAAAATATTGCACTAATCAGAACTGGGGAGAATCTAAAAAAATACAAAATTAACAAATTGAATCATCTAAGCGTAAATATGATTTTTCCCGATTGGGTGTACAAACCCACCTCCCCAGACGGTAGAATCAACATTTTATTTGTATTTGTTCTATAAAACATCTGCATGCACCAATGTGTGTGCATGTGTTTGATACTGGTACGAGCAATGAAACAATAGCCGAAAGAAAAGTTTCGTTATTGTCTTAACGTAACAGAATGTCCTATGCGCTCCAGTGTAGACTTCTCCATTCCAGGGTGATTTTTTGATGAAATCATAAACATGCAGCGTCGAATCTTATCAACCTCATGAACCAAAGTTTTAATACACTGTGACTTTGGCACATTTAGAGACGTGTGTGCATTCCAGAGGCGTTTGAAATAGGGGGAATACGTCCCCCACAATATCAGCAGAAACCCCCTCCCCCTTTCCCAATTAATAAATAAATACATAATCAACACCGCCTTCCTTTTCTTTCATTATAAATCCGTGCATTACTGAGGCCAGTTCGCTGCACAGAGCGCAAGGATGAAACCTACCAAAGATTGTAATCACGTATCAGACAAAATCATTTTGTCATATGGATCAGTTATTTTTTAGGTAAGTGATGTTTGGTTATGAAACTGCAGCCTTGACAAAATGTTAGTCTTATTTTACATGAGCAGTATCAGACGACAACAGGGATAAGACACAGCTAAGAGAGACTCTACGAAAGACCTTTACGAAAGAATCTAAAAGATATACTTAACTAAGAACATTTTGGGAAACACGCTGGAGCATTAAGAGACAACTAATGACTAATCGCCACGAATGATGTAGCGTTAAAAAGATTTCAGGAAAAGCACCTCAGTTCTGTTAGAGAGTTAACAAATTATAGCGGTCTGAGTCTGTCAAAGAAAAACAATTGTGAAAAAGAAGCTGTTACAAGTCTAAGTACAAAACACAAAACAACCATTCACCATGTATTAAACATTCATTAGATTTGCTTTGATTAAAAATTTTGTTCTTCCCACCTTTGTTTTCTCTTCCAAGCATTTCACAAATGAAGAATTCAGAAATTCTTTAAGCTTGTTATTTTCTTCATGCAACCGTGCCAGCTCTTCTTCTCTTTGCAGAAGTATATCCTGAAGCTAATAAAAATAAATAAAAAATAAAGAATAAAAAAAATATTTATAACTGGAAAACTTTCACCATCAATAATCCCTTAAATACTGTTAAGTACTATCAAAATAACATTATTATTATTATTATTATTATCAGTAGTAGTAGTAGTAGTAGCAGTAGTAGTAGTAGTAGTAGCATAACATCAGCATCATAATAATCATGAATAAGAAACTTAGGATGACAACAACAACAACAATAGGAAAGTCTTAATACCTGCTTGTTTCTCAAAAGTTGTGGTGAAAGATCAGTCCAGTGAGGGCCAGATTCTGTCACATAATTCGAAAGATTGATGGTATCTATGGACAAATACATTTTTAATAGAAAATACTATTTAAAAACACTGCATTAAATGTGACATCACAACATCAACAGCATTACCATTTTAGGAAACTGACAACTGGTAGCTGCATTGCCATAGACAACAGAAAATCGTGTATATTACGGCAAAGAAAATTTAATATCAACAGATTTACCCTGCTGGAGAGGCTCGTGCTGGCAAGCTGTGTTGTCCAGGGGACCAGCGGACCAATAAGAGTCCAGTGTTTCCCTGGAAACGTCAACACTATCCAGTGACGTCATGATGGAATAGAGGCCGTCGTAACGCTGGCCCCCTACAAAGCTCACATCTTGGCAAGATAAAGCGGTGCTCTGTAAAGGGAAGTAGTATGCACATCATCTAGAAAATGCAAGACTTTAACCTACTAAAAAGGGTTTATTTGATTTGATTTTGACTGATTAAATATATTTTGAATCCCTTATAGGATATTGATGACTGAAAGCAGATCATTTCGCTTTCATAAATGTTTTTAAGATAATCTAAAACATGACAGATGAAATTATTACTGCAGCAGGAGACCTTGCTCAGGTGCAATATGAAACTCATATAAAGACTATTGTACCTTAAAAAAGCCATTTCATAATTCAAGTAATGAAATTCATGCCGTCACGAAATATAAAACTTCTTGCATTAAATATATTTAGAAATTTAAAAACTTGAAAAAAATTATGGAGTTATTATAATATAAACCAAAAGCCAAATTACTTTCGCCGAAGTACGGAGAGTTTTATGCGTGTTTTGGACACTTTTGGTATTTCATTATTCGTACATACTAAGATTCCTAATCGCAAAATACAACTGTTATGTATTAAACAATACGGTTACTTATTAGGAAATGTTACTGTAACATGATAATCGTTAGTAATATTACAGTCCTATTCTGCCAGATGCGTAGAAAGCTGGAGTCCAGTCACTTCGAATTTAGTTTACGCGCATCATTACACATGACATGATTTATAATACCATTCAAATAAAGGAGCTACAATATTTCAGAATATACGACAGTAGATTCTTCGTTCATAAAACCGCATTATAGGGCTGTATATTTGCCAACAATGATGGCAATGTGTCAGGAACAGGTGCACATAAAGACGCAATGTATAAGACATTTATAACATCTAATTGTACGTACAAATACACTGAAGCAGAAGTGATTCACTTACCATGTTGCAGAGATCACTCGCTGCATGAGCAAACGCCAAGAAATCGAAGACCTTACTTACTCTCGAAACCTTTATGGGGAAATGAACAGATCGGGGGAGGTGAGCTCTAATCTTGATCGAAAAGCAATGACGCTCTAAGTAGTTTCGCCCAGCAATCTGATTTGGTGTAAAGATGTCGACCTTGTGACGTGATTATTTAACACTCGAAATCAAACGCACAACCATGGCCAAAGAGCAAATCTGAAACTAAGAGCAAACACCAACATTATTATTCTACAGTTTAATCCAAAATTCGCAAATATTTGAAGCCATTTATGAATTTTTACTCATGGGACACCTGTGCACATTACTGCGCTGATGAAAAGGAATCCCAAGTACGTCGAATTTCAAATGTCAGGTGTATATATGCTTTTTGTATAGATACAGAAAAGTCATACAAATTTTCCTTACTGAAACAAAGATATAAATCGTCGAGTCATACATCTGAAATAAATCAAGGCGTGGATGACATCAGAACAAGTGGATTCAATTGTTTCTTTAACTCTTGTAAATTTATTTGATAACTTATGGCGTAATATGTGACAAATTTCATCAAGATGAAGTCGATTTCATGAGCAAAGCAAACAAATACAGTAATGAAATATATTATATATATAATTTGGGCTTCAAAAATACAGAACGTCTTTCTAAATTTTAACGTGAAGTTTTACAGGATGTAATGCGAATTTGCGACAAGCGCGTAGAGATGCTACTTTATTAGCTTTAACTATACGACATTGCGACATAAGGGAAGGCACATATTCTCGGGTATAATAATAATATTATCGTTGTTGTTGTTATCTTCTTCTCGTTATCAATTTCTATAATGTTGCCTATGAAACAGTTCAGTTCATACAGCATTACAACAAAACTAATGCTGATACTAAACATATTCTATAACATAAATGTAAAGTAACTGGAAAAAATTAATCGATGGTGTATTTTTTATGCTATGATATATTGTATTTACATTTACATTAACTTGACTAGCGTGCCTGTACGTTGTGCCATATCTCCTGGGATAGTGTATTAAATAACCAGTTGGATGATTAGTGAATGTCTGCTCCCAGACTTTCTTTTCATGAAAGAAAGTTTAGCTTTCAAAGTTTAGTCTTAAATCTAGTGTAGTTAGACCTAGGCAACACCTGAATACCTAAAAAATAGCTAAAAACTGTTTATGACTATGACTATCGTATGCCCTCCACGAATTCAGCAGTTGCAAAAATGAAAAGAATTTAAATGGAAATACAAGTGCAATCTATTTCATCGTACATTCTCTCTGGGCACATTCTGGACTCATACACAGATGAATCAAAACATTAAGTCTATCCTCATGCGAAGTGAATAACACTGTTTGTTATTAATCTTATAATAACAAACAGTGTGTGTCAAGGTCTTGGATATATTATGCCAGGGTTTCTCAAAGCAGTCCTCAAGAACCCCAGATGGTCCATGTTTTTGCTCTCTCCCAGCTCCCCAGGGATTGGGACAGAGCAAAAATGTGGACTGTATGGGGGTCCCTGTGAGTTGGTTTGATAAATACTGTATTAGAGGAAAGTGATTAGTTATCATTGTTAATACACCATAGCACATGGTGCACAACAACGAAATGCGTCCTCTTCATTTAACCCATATGTCACATCGTGACATAGCAAGGGGCAACTTATTCAGTGGCCAAGGAGCAGTACCTTGCTCAGGGTACCTCCATGGTGCTTTACTGGTCCAAGATTTGAACCTGCAACCTTTTCATTACAAGTGCACATCCGTAAACATTAGACTAACATTCAGTACTCACAGTCGACCTGTTGAATGCAGAAGATCTGAGTGATTTTGACAAGGGCCAAATCATTATGGTCAGTCGACTGGGTGTTTCATTGTGGTTAAAGGCTATTCTTGGTAAAATTCAGTATATTCCAATTGTGGCTCATATTTTCTAACCATTTTTTTCTTGTCATTGTTTGTGCTCACTGTGGTTAACAACTCTTCTTGGTTTGGTGTTTCAAGGTATTAACATTTTGGTTTGCAGACTGTCCTTGGCACAATTTGAATAGTTCTCAGTGGCTCAGTAACTCATTGCTTTCTGTATTTATAAGGGGTCCAAGCAGTGTTAGCTGCAGGATGCCTATTGTTTCATTCTTATTGTTATTTAGTTAAGTCTCATTGTGCTTTCAAACTGATTTTGGTGTAGTTCAATTTGAACTGGCCTCTTGCCAGTGGTTGGACAGGTTTCCGTGGACAAAAAAAAAACATATTCCTCTTCTTATGAAGCTTTTTGTTGGCAGAAAAATAGGACACTTTCACAATTTCACAATGGCATTGTGGGCTGTTCTGAGCAAGCAGAAATTTAGGCGGGGGCGTTGATGTCAGGGTTTACGCCCTACTTCACTAACTGACAATAAACTGTTGAGTCTTTTCTTTCCTGTTCCACCAAGTATTATAAACTTTGCATATTTGAGTGTCTTTTGCGTTAATATATAATATATGTTTGTATAATTGTACATGGCTTTTCCATTGTACATATTTTGTTATAATTTTGTAAATTTTGTTTGTTTGACCATGAGAGATTATGAATGGTATATAATATATGATTGTGTGTGGTTATATGAAATGTAGCAGTGTGTGCATACATTTTTAATATATGAAGTATAATTTATAATTATGACTACCTGAATACTTGAAAAGATACAGAAAAAATGCATTTGCTTAAGGTGTACTGTAAATTATTAATATGTTATTTTTACAATCGTACCATCACGCAGTATTTTAAAGTGCCTTGGGGTGCCTCAGTTGTGAAAGGTGCTATGTATAAAAATAAATCAAAATTGAATTACTGTATAGGAACCATACTCATTTTGAAAATAAACTACAAGAAAAGGAACATAGACATGTGTATGAGACCAAATTAACTGGGCCCATTTCCAATGCAGTCTATGATATCAGGGAGGATAAGCATACTGACAGGCAATAGTGGATGTGAAGGGGAAGATCAAGAAGCAGCAGCAATGGCTATTCTTGACACTAATTCTACAGTTTACTGGGCATGTGCTGTTCTCTAAACAGCCTGGTAGTTTTGCAGCTTTACTGGCAGAGACGGCCTGTCATTCCATCCTGCCTAGGCACCGTTTCCCCTTCTAGCCTTACCAGGCAGTTGGAGTGCTAATTGCCCCCACCAAGGGCAGTAATGAGGTTGCCATACAGGTGGAGTACCTGGGAGTGTAACCCCGTGGCCCCAGCACAGATGTCCACGTGCTAGGCCTTTTCTATGCTAGCTGCCTGCTGAGAGAACTAATGACAGGGGCTGTCGGTACAGGGATTGTTGGGCAACAATCATGGCATGCTGACAGCCCACAGCATGTTGTTAAGTGGAAACCCATTTACAGTGACTCCTTGTGGGAGGATCATTTCACACACCGGACACCAAACAAACAATCAGGCATTTTATAGCTTTTGTAAAGTTTTGGCTCTTCCTTCCACTTTCCTTGATCTTGTTAGTACATAACTAATTTCCTTAGTTATGTTCTGTTATTCTGATAAATTGCTACATATTGTATCATCAATCAATATTCCACCTATTTTAAAGTATTTTATCTCTAGTGAATGAGCCAGGCACCTGCACTAATCAGTGACCTACACTCACAGATGAATTGCTGTCACCAATCCCTTTCCTTAGTCAGAGACTGCTTCCAGTCCTCTCTCACAGATCCTTGGATAAATTATTGCCGCCTGCTGTTCCATGTAACTGACTGAGTCACAGCCTCTCTCCTTGTCATACAGAGAAGACCAGGGGAGAAGTCACTCACTTTGCTGCTTCCTGTTGGCCTTCAAGCTGCCACACACAGCTTTCCCTCTCTAACCCTCTCGGTGGTTATTAATGATTTGTGCTCTGGACCAGGCTTCTAAGCCTCTTTCGGCAGAACAATGAGCCCCTACCAGGAGCTGGCTGCCAATTAAGCCTTCAATTTGAGCCTAGGTCGACCTACGGCTCAGGGACCGTTTATATATATGAGCAGACCCAGATGCAGAGACCCCCCCCCACCACCACCCCCTTGACTGTAGCTCCCTGCTGGGAGGCAAGAGGCTGCTCTAAACAGGCCCTTTGTCTAGAGCAGGAGGACCATATTGGCTCCTGCAGGACACGTGTTGCCTTGTGTTCCCTTGGCTTTGAAGGCACAAACCTGCACTGCAAGATCAAAGCAGAAACAGATCTCTGTCATGGAGCACGTGTGCATGGACTTAACGTAGGGAATTAGACCTGTTAGGGGACTACTGCCTGGCGTACGTTCCAAAATGACTGACTCATAGTACAATACATCTTAAAGACAAATTCAACCAAATGATATCCAAATATTAACCAAATATTTACGCTTCGCTAAGTAACAAAACTTTGAGGTTTGAGGAGAAGAAATTTTTTTTAAATGCATTTGTTACATAATGAGTGCAGGGTGCATACACAATAAGTTTTGGTGATAAACAAAATGAGATTTTAGAATCTTTTATTTAAATCTCTTCTCCTAAAATAAGAATGGTTCTGTAACCTACCGTCCACTTCATTCTTCAGTAGTGAGATCATCAGTCTGAGGATCCAGATTGCCATGTTTCTCCTACTTTGCAAATTACAGAAATGTGAGACTGGGACCTGTACTGATGATTACATGTTCAGGATAAGGAAGTGATAAACTCCTTTGTGCAAGGGAACATTTTTGGCTTGTGCCTCTAGAGTTGCAGCCTAGTCTCACTTTCACACTACTTAGATAAACTACGTGGGCAGAGACAATACGGTAAATTAGGTTTGAGGCAGATCTATTGTTCGTGCACAATGGTTAGGCATATGGGTGCTTCAATATTTATGATGACCTTCTGGTCACACAGTGCTCAGAAGAATGCAGTTTATGAACCTGTTGATGCTAAGAAATTTACAATTGGACAGGTGGTTCCCCTTAATTGGCTAAGCCTAACGGATGTACAAGATATCCTAGTGGTGTCAATTTGTTGCAAGGATATCTTTTTACTTTTGCTTTTTTGTGCTAGGATGTCTTTTTACAGCAGTATTTGGGGTGGTGAAGCAAGTCATGTAGCCCAATCTTACAGCATACGTGGAAGGTAGAGGTTCCTCCCAATTCCTGTGTTATTGATGTCAACAGGTACAGAGTCATTAAAAACACCAAAAATCTCGCAAGACATACAGCCGGAAGCTGGAAGATAGCAAAGACAAAACTTTGATTTTGTATTTATTTACAAAAGAGTACGTTTTGGAGGAGTAAAAAGTTAATGTAGGGTTTGACTGAATCTCTGTAATCACTCATTGGTATCCAACATATTTGCTTTCTGATATATTTCTTGTCTATAAGGTCTCTTCCCTGAAGTTTGTCAGTGTTCCGGGTGTCAGTTCACAATGCCATGGGAGAAGCCTAGTAGATATAATCTCTTCTAATCCTGTCTGGAATCCATTTAACAACCTAAAATCTCTTCCAGGCATTTCATTACCTTTATATTAACTCACTTGTTTTATCCCGTAATATTTAACTAAGGCTTTTCAAAGGAGACTGAACTAATAGGGCCAAGGCAGAAAACCTGTAATAATAATACAAAACAGAATTGCATTCTGGATAAGGCAAGAGACTCAACGACGAAACTGCAAATCATCTAATCAATGCAGGTTGGTTTATGCTGATACAGTGGTACCTTGACTTACGAGTGTCCAAACGAACAAGTTTTTCGAGATACGAGCCGTCTCTCGGCCAATTTTTTGCTTTGAGTTGAGAGCTAAAATTCGGCTAACGAGCCAGCTTCAGATACCCCACCACTAGTTGACGCGGTGAATGCCGAAACATCTGCCCAGCATCCCGGGTCTCACTCGTTCACTTTAAGCGGTTAGCTCGCAGTGGAAGTATCAAACTGAAATTAAAGAAAGAAATTATCGAGAAACATGACCAAAGTGTGCATGTAGTCGACTTGGCGAAGCAGTACGAGCGTAGCGCTTCTACAATCTGCACCTTACTGAAGCAGAAGGAGTCGATAAAGGCTATAACGCCAGCCAAGGGCGTTAAAATATTTTCTAAACAGTGGACATTTATAAGCACATTTTTCTTATTTAAAAACATGTAACAAAAAACGCGGTGTTTTTTGGGGGTCCGGACCTGATTAATGGCATTTCAATTCATTTCAATGGGGAAAATTAATTAGACATACAAGTAATTTGAGTTACGAGCTCCGTCATAGAACGAATTAAACTCGTAAGTCAAGGTACCACTGTATATGTATTTAGCATAAGTAAAAGTTGGAGGTATGCCTGATATGAGCTGAGTAGCCTCACAGTTGTCTGATCTGGCAAAGGGATGAAGTTGTCTGACCCAGAGAGTACAAGAATAGTCTGCCTTACTGTTTTTTCAGTAAAAGAACAAACTAACCCTGGAGTGAACATTTCAGTGAAAATACTGGAAACTTCGTGCAGAATGAGCCAATTGACTCTTTATCGGGGCAGATGCTTTGTAACCAATGCCTGCACCATATTTCAGTTGAGTGGTTACAAGTCAGTCAGGTCATGAGACAGACTGTAATACCTTTACAGTGGTGGGCAGTGGTGTCTTAATGGTTAGGGAAGCACATTTATAATTGAAAGATTGCTGGTTTGAATCCCTGACCAGCAGGGCACCACTGAGGTACCCTGAGCAACGTACCTCCCTGGGTGCTGAATTAGCTGTCCCCTGCTCTGTCACATATGGGTTAAATGCAGAGGATACATTTTGTTGTTGTGTGCTGAGGTGTGTCAGCAATGACCATTGATCAGCAAATTCTAAATTTCATTTATTTATCAAATGCTTTATTCCAAAGAGAAAATTTTAAGAAGGCTAAGTACTTAATGTTCAGTTCTACAGGTCTTGCCACAGCACTTGTCACTTACATTCTTTAGGCTAAGCAGGTTTCTACCCTGTGCTAGGCCGGTGTACCTAATGCAGTGGTCTGTCAGTGAATATAACCCACTAAAAACAAATAAAATTCTTTTTAAAAAGTATTTTGAATCAAAATATTGCAAGGGACATTTTTTAGTTCCATAAGGAGAAAGTCAATTTAAAAAATCTGTGTATGCAATCGAGAAATGAAAAAATGCCAATAGTCTTGATTTTCTTTGGTTACTTATGGTTATAAGTTTGGATGGTGGTTTAGGTTGTCCTTGTTGGAATTAGGGTTTTGCCCATAGAAATAAATGGATGGTCGCCACAAAGAAAAATTGAATACAAATATGTTTGTGTGCGTGTGCACAATATGATGGCTTGGGTGTTCCTATGCCCTGTACCGTATACTGCCTGAGATAGTTATCAGGCCCCACTACAACCCTGTGCAGGATAAGTCCATTAGCATTTTAAATATGTCAAAAAAGATCAAGGTGTTTTATTGTGTGGGTCAGTGATGTGAGTGCAGTGGATGTATGGTTTGCATGCTGACACATAAATATCTTTATGGTTTTTGGTGAAATCAAAACATTGACTATCTAAGACAGAATCACACCACAGCATGATTGATGCCTTATGCTAAGAAAACTTTATTTACACCTCATGAACATCATAATCCAGTCATATAGTAAGTATTTTCTCATCTGTTCAATTAAGACAGCATCATGATAAGAATGTACTCTCATACTGCCAGCAGTCTTAGTCATCTTGAACTGCTGACCACAGCATATCTGACAGTGACCCTAAACCTCACAAACTAAAAAGGAGCTATGGCTCAGTTAATTCTATATGTATTGCTGGTCACAAACATAATTTTATTTTAGAACGGATAAAAGATTTCTTTCTTGTTTGGAAGATTAATGTGTTTTGGTGCGTTATTATCTGAAGAACCACTTGTTAATAGCTTGAGTTAAAACAGTATCCACTGCATATATGAAAGTTCCTTTCTCATTTTGCAAACTGACCTTAAATAGCCCTCTGCTGGGGAGAGATTGTAGTGGTGGAGGTTTAAGGGATACCTTGCTTATGTGCAGAGACTGAGGGTAGACCACTGTTCATGTGCGACAGGAAGTGCAGGAGAGTTGGATGGATTAAATAAATTATAAATTACAGAATACATTTTCTATTAGACAAATATCACAAATGGACACAATAAATGAGGTATTAAGACTATTTATGTTTGTGTTGGACCATATTATCCAGAAGGGTATGTGAATAAAAGCCCTGCCGGCTCATGTCCATTGGTGACAGCCAGAGGATGGAGTTGTGCCAGCCGTTGGACTCGGATGAGGAGCTGTTCTACCAATAAGAGGGCGTAATCCCTGTTCAAAAGTGGCCTGCAGGGGGCCCTGGCGTTGAACCCAATATTCCTCAAACCAGTCTCAACTCACACTATCTAAAATAAAGGCAACTCAAGCCCAGCCAATAAAACACAACAAACTCAAACTCAACCAGCCGAAATCCAAGCATGAGGAGGAAAAAAGCTGGACCATATAAAGTGGGGTGATGTGAACATTAACACAATTAAAGGAGGGAGCTCTGGAGAAATGCCAAGCCTGGAGGGGTGATATTGTAGAGACATAGAAAAGAGATAGAGAGAGAAACAGCCAGAGCAGCACGCATAAAATCTACATTGCCCTTTTGTTAGAATTCAAAATAAGTTACTGGAATTACAAACATTTATGATTTAATGATCTAACTGACTGCAAGTCAAATAAATATCACTACATCTCCATCCCTGTAAATATGCAGGTGTCTCTGTGTGGGTCCATACATGCATCTGCTTATGTGTGTGTAAAGTGTATTGAGTTTAGTATCTCTGAGGTTTAATTTGGAAAGTGGATCTGTTAAAATAAAACTATTTAGGTGGATCTTTCCCTAAAAGACTTTTTCTGAGCTTTGCTCATTAGGCACAACAATATGACAATGACATTTTAAAAAAAATCTTTGTGTTTTACTTTTCAGGTTATTCATCACTGATAATTTTGGACAAATGTCATGACAAGTGCATATGTGCTTTCACAGGGCCAGTCAGTCCTGTAGGGTGCCAGCTTCTGAGGGGGCTCCGACTTACCAGCCAATTTCACACAGCTACAACTGGTACAATGCTCTCATGAAAAAGAAATGTGTTAATTATAATATTACTTTAATTATAATATTATTATTTTCACCATATCACTCATAATTTATTATTATTGTGATAATTATTATTATTGATATAAACTGTTAGCATGAAATATAAAAGACTATTCCAAATATAACATCTAAAATATCTTAGATACAGCTTTACATGTTGGTAATTTTTGAGCTTGAAAAGTTACAAAAAACATATGTCTAAATTATTTGAAGCATCTTAAATGTAATTTGATATTTCTTTAAATTATTTAGTGTAAAAGCAAATGAGAATTCAGCTCATTATGTTTTAAGTACTACGTATCTGTTTTTGTGTGACAGAAGCATAAAAAATATTTTCTTCTGCTTCCATCATGTGGAGAAAGGATGTATTGCGGCTAATTCTCTCAAGCTCTTGGGTCACATTCCTGAAACACAAATCCATTTTCAATCATTCAACCATATATATAGTTGCAGGTTATGTTAATATCACAGTAAATCAGTCTTAAAAGGCAAGCAATTATTTTTTACATGTGTGAAGAATGTGGATGCTTATTTAGGTTTGGTTGTTTAATACTGCAGAGATCCTTAGCCTTCCAGTGAGGTCATTAAGGGTATGATGTTTTAAATACTGTAGTAATCCTTACCCTCTTCGATTCAGTTCAATGAAAATGTATTTATGTAGCGCATTTTCATAATATTACATTTTTTCAAAGGGTTTTACATAATCCCTGCCCAAAGCCTCCAGAGAGCAAGCCAGAGATGTCACCGGCAAGGAAAACTCCCTAGTAGGCAGAAACCTTGAGAGGAACCAGATTCAAAGGGGTAGCCCCATCTCCTAGAGCTGGCAAAGGAAGCCCAAATTAGCAAAGTCATGGTTTATAAAGTAAAATTATGTATAGTCCAGGTATAAATATAGAAGGTCCGGCTGACGTCAGGACAGGCAGGTGAGAAAGCTGCTTCCTTCAGCAGGATGGATTGGTGTTGTCATCCAGCAGCAAGTTGGTGAGGACAGTAGATTTGTAGTCAGGCTTGGAGGGCAGGCAGGGAACTGCTCACCATCCGGAGCTCCAAAACAGTGTGTGTGTATTAACAGCAGTGTGTTAATATAACTGTGTGATAAATAGTTGAAATTATATGGAGTATTTTGTAGTGCGATAAGGAGGCTCTGGCAGATCTAATAAACTATGGCAGCTTAATTAGGCAGGAGAGGTGAGAGGGAACACAGGCATGAGGAATCCCTGAGCACCAGCACTCCAACAACACATGAGACATGTGAAGCCAGAGTGACAGCACTGGACACCCAGTTAATTCAAAATCAATAATACTGATCCCCAACCAACTTTGTGCTTTAGACTATAATCCTAGCTAGGGGTGAGAACTAGCTATCAGCTTAGTCACCATATGCTACACTAAACAAGTGAATTTTTAGCCTTGACTTAAATATTGGGCATGAGTTTGAATTGGACATTTGCTGATTGACTATTCCATAACTTTGGAGCCCTGTACCAGAATGCTATGAATTTCCTTCATGGCCACCCGACACAGTCCAGTGTGGAGAAACTACTTATTGATGGACTTTGCCCACCCTTCACAGGCCAACATAGATAACAGACTCATTGATGGACTTTGTCTTCATTCTTAATCACAGCTTATATTTACTGTGACGATCGGTATCAACCGTGTGCTGAACGAGCGAGCAGGGAGCAGGGAATCAGGATCCGGTAGACAGGAAGTCCAGAATATGGGTTTTATTAGGGAAAGCACGAGCAACAAGGACATTACAGTACTCACTTCAATGACATACCTGGGTAAACTGACTTGGATGCAGACTGAAATACACATGACTGAACAGGCTTGTAACAGCTGGTTACAAGCGGGATTGCACACGAGGTTAATGAGTGGGTGTGGTACATGAGAGGGTGGTATGAGTAGGTCATGACACTTACCTTTTAGCAAGCATGTCCACTCTTTTCCGTTTTCAGTAATATTAGTATGCCCAGGGGGGTTGGGCAGCCAGTTGACCTTGGACCCCCAGAGGTCTTTTCTCCTTACCTGAGAAGGGTCTGGCTGCAGACATCCACTGAGGCGCACGTCCACTGACACGCAGGAAGTCCACTGAGGGCCCGGAAATGACTGTAGTTCCACCGAAGCGCGCATAAAGTTTGGTGGACTCTAAAACAATACTTTATTCACGAGCGGTAGCAGCGCGTCCGTTGTTTAATCGCTGTTTCTGTGGTGCTGACCAAGACATTGGCGAAGGAATGTAGAATGGTAAGCACAGTTTTAATTGTTTAAATATGTTCAGTTATTTGTTCTTCAGGAAGGATAGGAACTTTGTTTGGTATGTTTAGAAGTGGAATGGTTTTTGTTCGTTATGTTTAGAAGTGTTGGAATGGTTTTTCGTTCGCTATTGTTTAGCTGCTATAAAACACAGTTCGTGCTTAGGTTGTTGCTACTTTCAGTTAATAGTTTAACTTATTTTCATGTGTGGATTACTCTGATCAGTGGAGTGGTTTCATGCCACTCAAATGCATGTATACAGTAAGTGTCAGTTAGCCTGATTCAAATCACTGTGTTGCTGAATTGTATTCAAATAAATATTATATTTTTGTTATTTTTAGGGTGATATTCCATTAATTCGTCAGTGGTAGTGCATTTCAGCTAATGGAAAGGTTTTGCGGTACGGTAAAAGAACAAACTAATACAGGTATTAAAGACACCATTGATGATACCAAGACTTAATGTTTCAATATCTCAGTGTAAGTGATGTGTACTTGTACTACTCAGACATGGACAGAGGTTTGCCTTTTGGACTGAGGAAGCTTCACACCTGCTGAAAGCGAACTTGGAGCCTCTCTCGAGGGTGAGCACTCCTGCTGTTCTCAGGCCTGGTGGGCAAGCTGTAACTACTCTACAAAGTGTAATAGTGGTGTGTGTGTGTGTGTGTGTTCCTCATTTTTCTCAGGTGGTTTTCCTGTTGACTACCAGCTGCACCTGATTAACTTATTCGATCCCTGATATTCACTTCCAATGTTATATAGGAGCCACGGATCATGAGGGACCTCTGCAGTGCTGTGTGCTGGATTCGCAAGAATCACTCCCTCTTCCGTGGAGAGGTGACAGATTCTGCTGTTCTCCAGATGGAGGCTGAGGATCAGCAGGACACACTCGGGGAGGTCCTGGAGGGGCAAAGTGACAATAGGAATGACCCATTCATGTTTATTTTTAATAATAAGGAGGACATGGAAACCTTCCTCTCTAATTGCGTTGATGGGATGGGTCTTAAACTTCATGCCATGTTTGCATAATACAAAGTGTTTTCCTCATTCTTTTGTTCTGTTCCATATACTGCTTTGTTGCGCATTTGTTCAAATTTATTTATGCATCAATACACTACCTACAAATAAAATGTTTGCCAAATTATCTATGTATAGTGATTTATTTATGTAGGAAATACATCATCTTCGAGTAACAGAAATATGGAGAAAAGTTCTGCGCGAAGCATAATTTTGCAGTCTTTAAGGCTTCAATATAATACTCTGAGGGGAATAAAAATCTTGTCACCATTGATAGTTACAATCAGGACTACAGCTTATAAGTACACAATATTTTTGAATTTTATAATTAAGAATTGCATTACTTGTAATTTGATAAGTACAAACCACTTTTAAAAATGTATAATTCAAATATGTGATGAGCACAAACTATTTTTAAATAAAATAACCTTTATAATTTAGAAATACATGCATACAAACAAGTGAGTGATAACTATGAACCATTTTAAAATGAACTAATAAACTAACTGGACTTCCTGCCTGTCAATGGATGTATCATGGAAGATATCTACGGCTGTGCGCCTCAGTGGATCTGTGATGTCACTTCCTGCATGTCAGTGGACGTGATGTCATGTACTGCGTGTCAGTGGACATGATGTCACGTCCTGCGTGTCAGTGGACGTGCGTCTCATACCCCTTTTCCACTGCAAAGGTGCCAGTGCCGTTCCGGTGACGATCCCCAATTTGGAACCAGTACCACGTTTTTCCACAGAAAAAAAAATGGCGCTAGTGCTGCAAAATCGGCTCCAAACCGGCACCAAATCTTTGCTGGTCTGGATGAAGCACCCATGTGTTCCGCCATTGTTGCTCTGTGTAGTGGATGTGGTTTGTGACATGGGCGCAGTGTTGTCAACCGGTTCCCACTGGAAGTCCGTGGAAATGCAGGTTGCTGGTTCCCAACTTTAGCACCGGCCGAGCACCAGCCCCAGTGCCAGCACTGGCACCAGTGGAGTGGAAAAGGGGCCTCAGTGGATCTGCAGCCAGACTCTATTGCCTTACTTGGGAGTTTTTGGTTCCTCTCCTCTGTTGTCTTCTGGCTTTCTTTATTTAATTTCTTTCCTTCCTTTTTCCCATTCCATATCACTCTAATGATGTTTCATATATCACAACACATCCATGTAAAGCACTTTGGGACGACTGTTGTGAAAGGAGCTATATAAAAATTTATTTAATTGAATCGAACACAGAACTAAGGAACTAACAAGACCTGAAACTAAGGGAAATACTACACTGTCAAATACTACACTGTCTGTCAGACACATTAGTTTGTTTCTCCATTTTACACATGGACAGAACTCAAGAAGCTAACAAATCTAAAGCAGG
>JAODKC010000039.1:18180620-18197571 GCA_026777985.1 Mormyrops attenuatus | reverse complement strand
CCCCCCCCCCCCCCCCCCCCCCCCCCCCCCCCCCCCCCCCCCCCCCCCCCCCCCCCCCCCCCCCCCCCCGCCCGCGCTCAGTTTGATGGTGTCAGATGTCTTTTTCCTGACCCGCACTGCTTGTGGTCTCTCAGTGAGGAAATCCAGCAGCCAATTACAGTGAGAGGTATTCAGACCCAGCTGGTACAGTTTCTGTATCTGTATGTTGAGGTATTGAATGCTGAACTAAAGTCTATGAACAGAATTCTCACATCAGAGTCTTTAGTGTCCATGTGGGTGAGGGTGGAATGGAGAGCAAAGGAGATTGCATCATCTGTTGATCTGTTGGCCCGATATGCAAATTGAAAGGGATACAGGGTGGTAAGAAGAATGGATTTAATGTGCTGAATGACTAGCCTTTCCAAGCACTTCATGATAATGGGGGGTCAGTGTGACAGGGCAATAATCTTTGAAGCAGGATGCCTTTGAAGCAGGATGCCTTCTTCAGTATGGATATGATGGTGGTGGCTTTAATACATGTGGGGATGACAGCCTGACTCAGGGAGGTGTTAAAAATGTCTGTGAGGACATTGAGTCCTTTGAGGAGTTCACACTGGCTGAAGACAGGCACATAACCTGGTCATTAAGTGGCGGTGGCAGTTGTATGCTTCAAAGCATGCAAAAAAGTTGTTGCGATTGTTCAGCAAGGAGATGGTAGTCAGTACATTTACAAGCACATCTAAGTTGAGCTATGGTTAAGTTTGACTACGGCATTTAATCGGACTACTGTCCTTGTCCCAGTATATATGCATGGGAGGGGAATTGATTTATTGACTGAAGCATGTTTCATCTTGTTAGGATTATTAGTATTAGGCTTTTTCCAGTTGACTATTATGTCACAGACATTGCAAAATTAATAATAATGGATGCGCGGACAAATGAAGTGACAAGCTTTAATTGCGATCTGGTCAGAAGAGCAGATTCAACAACATTAGGATAGCATAATAAGGAATAAAGTATTTTGTATAATATACTATGACAGCATGGAATTGGAAATTTTTCAAATATTGCAGGCCAATTTTGTTGTAATAAATATTGGGGTATTTGTGATTTCTCACGAAGAAAATTTCTCATAAACCCATCCAGGAGTGATTTAAAGAGCAAGGATGAAAATGATTATGATTGTCTCGAAGAATGCATGTAGCACTCGCAAAAGCATGAGTGGTAAACTTCAAACAGATTTTTAAACGTATACTAGATAATCATGAAAAGGAATAATCATTAAAATTGTAAAACTTGCTAAGTTTTTTGTTCCTATGACAGAGTAAAAATGTTTTAGTGAGACTTAAACTCCCTGCAGCATGATATCCATATCAAATTGAAGGTAAGAAAAAGTCTGATCTTAATTTAACTGACTTTTAATGTAAGAATTTGATTTGCATAACATGCGTGTTAATGTCACACATCGTTATACTAAAGCCATTTTTTCAAATTCAGTACAAAATACCCCGCCTCACATTGTGATGTCATTCGGCGCCAGTACCAGTATTTTATGCCAGTGGAAAACCAACACCTTGAAGTACCATACTTTTGGTATCTTATTGAAGTACACAAAGTATGGTACCTGATGTGGTGGTAAAGCACCCTTTAGTTGTGCGGTGAATTGGACAGCTTTACAGCGCTGTACATTTCAATTGCAGGTGCAATTTAGTAAGATTTCAGTCAGACTAATATGTTTACATGTACTTTAAAAGTCAGGTTTGAGTCGGACTAACACAATAATTTGATTTTTTTAATGTGCATGTAAATATACTGACTGTCACAGGTCTGTGGTTGGGGTTTGTAGTCTGTAACGGCTTGGATCCCCTGTTGTAGGCTCCTTGAGTCTTTGCTGTCTCTGAAATGGTCTATTATCTTTTTTGCGTACTGGTTTTTGGCTTTTTGATGCCGCAGCAGGACAAGTTGGCTCTGACTGTATGAAGGCCAGCAGCGTCACTGGCTCTAAAGGCAGTTCCCGGCCCTAAGCAGAACCTCCCCTGTCAGCCATGGCTTCTGATTAGCCCATGTGGTGATGGTCTTGCTGTGCATCACATTATCAATGCATTTGATGATGTAGGCTGCAGCAGTCTCTGTATATTCCGGGAGGTTGGTTGTAAATGGCTACCTGCTTGAATATGTCCCAGCTATTTAGTAAATAGCTTTGAAGTGTCAGAGCAGTTCTGTAGTGCTGAGGTGGTGCCTTCTGGCCACATTTGTATCTGCTTCAGAACTGGTTTGATTGCTTTCACCCTTGGTCTGTATGCGGGTATTAGCATAACAGTGGTGTAGTCAGAAAAGCTGATGTGGGGGAGGGGTGAAACTCTGTATCCTCCTTTATGTGTTGTGTAAACCTGGTCAACAGTATTATTCCCTCTTGTTGGAAAATCAACGTGCTGGTGTGTTTTCAGAAGCACTGACTTCAGGTCTGCATGATTGAAATACCCAGCCACAATGAGAAATCCATCAGGATGGGTTGTCTGTTGCTCACAGATGGCATGATACAGTTCATTGTGTCCCTTATTTCTGTCGCTGTTGTTGGAGCTGGGGGGAATGTAAACCACAACCAACAAAATGGTTGTAAAATCCCTCGGTAGATAGAATGGTCAGCACTTAATGTTCATAAACTCCGCCAGAGCTGAAAAATGTTTGCAGACCATGGCAGCACCACGACAGCAAGCATTGCTGATGTAAACAAAGGCACTGCCACCGCGAGTCTTACCTCCCACACCTAGGACTCTGTCTGCTCTGTAGGACAATAGCAGATATACAGTAGTTGAATGGTGGCATCCGGGAAGTTGTTATTATGCCAGGTTTCTGTGAATACCAAAATGCAGCATTCTCTCACAGTACACTGGGCAGACCTTATAAGATGTATATGGTCCATTTTATTTTCCAGAGAAAGCACATTGGCAAGTAGGACAGATGGGATGGCCTGCCTCTTCAGGCTAGTCGTTAACCTAGTCCGTATATCTCCATGTTTTCACCTCTTCTGCTTATTCTTGCACTGTTTGCCATGCCCCCTCTCTGGATGGGGAGCATCAGTCGAGGTCAGTGATCTGGTAGGCATGTGATCCTAGACCCTGAAGCTCTCCAGCTTGAATGGGTTCTAAGTTGAAATTTGCCATACTGCTAATGTCTAGGAGCAACTGATGACTGTACAGTAATCCCTCATTTATGGCAGTTAATCAGTTCCAGACTCGACCGCGAAGTAGCATTTCCGCGAAGTAGGATTCTTTATTTATAAATTGAATATTTTCATAGTTAGAGCATAGAAAACCTGTTTACGACCTTCTAAATACGTTTTTTAACATTATTAGAGCCCTCTAGACATAAAATAACACCCTTTAGTCACTATTACAGTATTACCCAATATATTAGACAGAAAAAGAAAACATGACATATTAGACGTTACAAATATCATATTATTATTCTACATTCAATTACTGCTATTTTTTGTTGCAGATAAACTACATTTATTTGAATCATGGATCCCAGCAAAAACATTCACGGATAGAAAAAGGCTCCTTTAAATTAAAAATACCGAAAATCAGTGCATATATAGCCCGATTATTTATAATTAGCATTTCCAGACTCCGTCCGGAATGAATATTATATACTGCTCATACCAATGGAAGGTAAGCCAACCTGCAGCGAGCTGGGCTTGAGTGGAAGAGGAAGCGGGGACCCGCCGCCGTTAACATCTAATCTTGCAGGTTTATTTTACTTTCACTTTCATGTTTTCGTGTAACGTGCTTTCCATAAATATTAAAATGAAATTTTAAAATATTTTTTTACACGAATGAATATATTTGAAAAATCGCGATATAGTGAAGCCGCGAAAGTCGAAGCGCGAAGTTGCGAGGGACGACTGTATTTGCACCTCACCGTAAACACACACAACAAACTTTTACATGAACACAACAATTTACACACAACCATGTAAACACAGTACTGTCAGGACACAGAGGAGCCGCTGTGTCCGTGTGTGCTTATCATCTTGGAAGAAAAAAAAGTATTATTATATGTTTATTAAGTTTGCTGTTTTATGTTTACTCTTTTGTGTTTGTCCTAAGTAGAAACTGCTTCAAGGAGTGGCACAGTCAACAAAAGAACTAAAAAAGACAATGGAAAAAGCTCAGATATATAAATATTTTGTAAATAGCTTTGAAGGGTGTTATTTGACAACAGTATTGCTTTTTTATTTGCTCTGCTTGTTTTTTGGGTGTTTTGGTGCATTATCCAATTTTTGGCACAAATCTCTCATAAAAGTACCGAAAAAGGGACACCAATGTGGGGTCTTGCTCCCCTCAAAGGTAGGCTATATTAATGTCAAAGAAGACTGCCACTAATAAGTGATAACAATGGTTGCAAACAGTGCTTCATTTGTAAACTCTGAGGTGCCAGAGCTCATAAAGGGCACAGAGACCATCATACGAGGAGCCGGAGTCCCCTGACACACAAATTAGTGGCACCATTAGTTACTTAATTACTTAATTAATACTTTCTATCAACACCAGTCAAACCGTAAGAAACATTTACCCTACTGGATGAATTTAATGGTCTAGAAGGTAACCTCATATATTTTAGTGGCCAAAAAGTGGATTTTTCTGTACTCATGTGGTGCATTTTTTGCCTTTCAAATCAAAGGAAAACATACTACTTTAAGCAAAACATACTGATTTAGATGGCTGTTTGTCAAGAAATCATTCAACACAACCAATTTTATAAATATGTATTTCTTTAGTACAATGTGTATTCATTCCAAAGTTTAAATCAAATTAATGTTAAACTTAATTATATTGGGTGTAGTATACAGACTGCTCTGAGGCAAAGGTCCCACAGCTGAGCAAGCTCTGTCACAAATTAAGCACTGGTTACAAACATTTTTAATGCAGTTATGGTCAATGATGGTGTGAAATGAAGTGATCTAAAGAGAGTAAACACAGTGTCATTTTTCTTTCTTCAAGGAAGTTTGCATAATACATTTTAAGGAGTCTATTTTTCATTGATGCAGTCTATGACAGAATAATTTAACAGGGCCCCTTTTCTCCTGTAACATATGCACATAAAACTTTATGTTAAGCAGGGTGTTTACCATATACATATTCTGGTCCTAATGACTGGCATCAAAGAGATCCCCCCCTTAATTCCCCTTGTGCCCCAGTATTACCTTCATTCTATAAATCCCCCTGAATTTTATCTGGCATAAATGTTTTATTAATTAAAGGTGCTACAGCCATGTCCTCGGGCCTTTGTCTTGTACAAAGCATAAATTGTGGTATCCTAAACCCATTGTTTATTTCCACAAAAGTGGAATGTCAAGAACAGTAAAATATTGTCATAATGTAATTTACAGTTAGCTATATTGTAGAATGTTGTAGTAACTAAACATTCTCTGTGTTGATCTCAATATTTTAGTGGCTATTGTTTGAATAATGTGAAGTTATAATTTTTGAGATAATTAATTCAGAAATACAGACTTTTATCTACCAGTCAGTAGCACAATATATGACAGATGTTTTCATTTTATTATGTTTCATTTTTTAATACATAAGTAGACAGTCACGTAATATAGTATGGAACATTGGATATTTATAATCATGTGTAAAATTTGACATTCATTATTTTATCGTCTGCTAATCAAGTGCAATAAGTTTGTTTTTGATATTTTATTGAATATCTTTATTAGCTTGACTAACTTGGCACTTTTTATCCAACTTGTACTACATATATTCTTGGGAAGTTCATTGGAATGGGACAAAGTCTTTATAATTTCTATCCTGCTGTATAATTTTAGCTTGGTATGTCAGTTGAGTTACAATAGATACAATGGTTTTCAGTGAGAAAATATTAAGTGTCAGTGAATGTTATCAGATACGTGAATGCGAAAAACAACCATAATTCATATGGACAGGGCATTTGTATGGCCTTAGCGCAGCATTATACAGACAGTACTAGTTTATCCCTACAGGGTTGCAGTTCTTTTTCCTATGATGAATTCTATTGTTTTATATTCAAAGATATGTGAATTTAAATATATATATATATATGAATTTAAATGAATTTAAGCCCATTTAAAACCAAATGAATGTATATTTGTGCACATATTTGAAAATAAATATTCTAGTGACATTATGAACAATTAACACAACAAATATTTCCTTATGATCTGTTTTAATGTCAAGGTTGACCCTAAGTCGGTGTGAAGACATTGTGTATATAAAGGAAGATTAAAGTTTATGCTAAGTGGACTGAACACACAACATTGGGGCAGAGTCCTGGGTGTTCAGTGTGCCGTTTGGGCTTTTCTCTAATCCTGCCCTACAATTCTCTGGATGCTATAAAGTCTCCAGTAGACCAGGGTGAGGAGGGTCTATATGTTTTTTGAGCTACATTTAAAAGTAAACTGGTATATGGAGCATGCTGTCATTTTCTCAGTCTTCTACTTGTGAGGGACCACCTGTGGAACAGAACAGTAACATGGCTACTTATAATCCATGTCAGGACACCTTGAGCTACTTCAGGTTTTACTGTGCTTGGCTAAATAGTTCAGTTCTTCTTGTGCTTTATGCTTTAACTGGTTTGTTTCCTTGATTGAAAAAGAGCTGTTTCACATTAACATTAGTGACACATGCATGATTATAGGACACTGACCAAACAGCATACAGCACAAACTGAGTGCTTAAGTGTAATCCAGGTCCTTTTCATTGAAATGGTAGTTTACAAATCCTGTCGTAGCTGACACGGATTACCTGGTCACCCTACTAATCAGATTATGGCAGACCATGATGGTCACAGAGGAGAAGCAAGGCCTACCAGAGCATGAACAGAGTTTAGCCTCGTTTGCTGGGGAGTCGGCCAATTCCAATCCGGTCAATAGGAACACTCATTTGCCTTCTAGGAATGTCCACTGCCTTCCTGTCAATAGAGATAAAAATAATATATTATTGCTAGTAACACAATATTCTACAACTGTTTAAAATTACACTACACATGTAACCTGTATATTTTTTCCAAGGCAACATTTCCTATGAATCTTCTGAATGATCTGTGAAATAATCTTTCACATGATGTACATCTCAAATGTCTACAAAATAATTTCATCACTCGGTATATAGGTTTAAAAATCTCATGGGCAGGTCTGTCAACTGCTCTGTCTTAAAAAACAAACAAAAAAAGAACTCAAACATTTGTATTACTTAAAAAACAGACAGCCTAGTTAGCACATTGCCACGGAAAGGTAGAAATGATAACGAAAATTGTTTGGTTATTGACAGACTGGCAAGCATTGGCATGCCTAATCACTGATGTAATTTACAATTTGAAAATGCCTTGTGTGGATGAGACTTATATAAATGCATTGCCTACTAAATTAAATGGAGAGAAAAGAATATTGACCATGTTTGACTAAAACGTGCTGCTTGAATCGTGAAAAATGGTTTGATAGTATGTTTGTCTGATATAATTCCATCAGACGAATCAAGTGCACAGTTTCAAAGCCTACTTCATGCCTTTGATTATTAAGTATGTTAAATGTTTCTCTTGCTCTTTACCCGTTCCCTCCCTCTCCAGCATGGTATTTCCGTTTGCTTTTTGTATCCATTGTGCTGACAGACAGGCGATCCAGTAGCATGTTCTCTCCAGGGAAGCTTCTCTTCCTCTTGGTTTCAATGGCATTTTTTTCTACATGCACCAGTTGATTGAGGAGCAGCAGTTTGTCTTTCTGTGTGCTGGAAGATTTCTTGTCATTGGACCAGACCAAGGATCCAGACTTCTTCAAAGCCACAGGGCCCAGATACTTCTGGATGAGAGACTGTGTTTCAGCATGAACCCACTCATTCAGTCCCTAATCTCATACATAATGTACTAAATCATGACTAAAATCCACCAAGTTTACAAAGGTCAATTGTGTTATTGCAGTGACTTTTTGAAATATAAATATACCAGGAAAATATAAATATACCAGCAAATGGCACTGTACACGCTGTGGAAAGCAAAAAAACACCTCAAGCCTGATCTGATTGTGTGGGGATCTACATAATAAGATGATAATGAAGAGAAGTATACAAATGAATAAGCTTGCCCGACTATGAACCTTTATTTATATCTTGACAGTACAAAAGAGGCTGATTTATATTCTATTTGAGTGATAGGCCCTCATATAACATATGTTGTATGAGATGAGGAAATCCTTCATTTTGCATTCTGTCATTGCTGACATTTTTGAAAGGAGTGGTTTCTGCTTGAGTGCTTGGCAAAGGAAAGCCCTGCTCCTCAACCTTCATCTATTTTATCATAACTTGGTCCTTACATATACATATCTTTTAGAGATGCAATTTTTTAGATTTCCTTTGGCAGGTCTTGCCTCTGTTTTTTTCTTTTTGAATGAGGTCCCTATTCACCCAAGTGCAGATTTCTCTACACATTTCTTGGTCTTACCTCAGTTTTTTTCGGTAGCACTTGGAAGCCAGTGGCACTGCAACTGAACAGAGTGACACTGAAGAGGCAGGAGACCAGTATATATCCACAGTGCCACATCTGAAACAAAAATACCAGTGCAATACACTTATACATACACAGATGCACATAACCCATGTATACAATGATAATACACACTCACCATAATATATATGCTTATCACTGTATGTGAGTATATACGTATGTGTGTACAGGTATGCAAGAGAGTGCTGGCTGTTTAGTTCTACTTGTCACTGATTTCCACTTTTTGAATATACTTTTTTATTTCACTATGTACGAGCATCACAGTCTTCCTATTTGTTGAACCAAAGCCACAACAGAGGATTTTGTGCAGTAATTATTTTTCTAAAATTGAAAATTTAAGTTATGTTTGGTTCCTAATATATTATCAATTCACAAAAAGGGGAAATATCACACTTTTGTTTGTCAGAAAATCTCTGTCACATGATTACGTTCAGCACTAAGGCTTTCTCGTACTCTGTGTGCATGTGTTTCTGGAAAAATGAAAAAGTGGGTTTTCACATTGTGTCCTCCCCCCAGAGCTATTAGACACAGGCTGTGGTTTAGAGTTTCTGTGATACAAAGCTCTGTTTACATTTACCCCACCTCCATCTGTGAAAATACCATCAACCATGCACCCACCCATTGCTGAGAACCAGAGTAGCCCTACAGCCTCCAACCACAAACCTCACCCCTCCCTTTAAGAAAACACATGACATAAGAGTAAACATTCAGTTGATATCTACTCTTACCAAAACCGCAACACCAACCTTTACATTTCATCTGATTCTTACCTGAAAATGAATTCAAACCCTATCCTAAATCTGACCTTTCTTTCAGTTTTCAAAGCAAAAGATAACGCAAGATATTATTGTGAGGTTTTGGTGTGTGGTCTTTTTATGCTGTTCATATTATATTTCATTTGCGTCCACAGACAGATATATTCTTAGGATGTTACTTAATATTATCTACTTTGTAAAATATCACTGGCCATTTGTTCAGTGTCAATGAACACCATCAAAGAGCTAGGTAAGAGACACTTTAATTTGTCTGTGAATATTCCTTGGGAAACAGTAACATGCAGTAAACCATTTATGTTGGCTTAAAGCACATGAAACCTGTACATTCACCTACCTCCACCTGAGAGTGATAAATGTGTGCAAACTTTCAACAGTCTTCAGCAGTCTCTTCAATAATGTCATTCATACACACAATTATTAAGTTAATAATCCATCAGTATTTGTCAAAAGTAATAACGTTTTTGATATCCATACTCATAAACACGCACACATTTATGTGTGTATATATATACACACACATATTCCTTTAAATAAAGTTTATTGTGGACAATTTGTTAATTTTACAATAATCTGCCCTATGACCTCTGTGACCCCGTTCAAGTAATTGGATGATGGACAAACTGATTGATCCTTTCATGGAATACTTTCACAGGAATAACTGGCTGCACCTAAACAGATCAAATTCATAAGCATATGCAAATATATACATTTATAGAGAGGAAAATTATTAGTACAAAGGATGCATATGATACCATTATTAAAATAAACATCCAATATATGGAAAGCAAACAAAAGTTTGATAACTGGTCTGTTACAGATTTAAATTCAAGCGAACAACCGATACTGGACCATACAATAAGCTACAGAACTTTACTAAATAAATATTGTCAATATTGTTCATGTACTGCATAAAGTCTTCGTGTGTGTGCAAGTACAGAAACATTTGAATCCTATTATATGAAAAGCAAATGTAGAACTTATGAGATTTGTATGACTTATTATTATAAGCATCTTCTATTCTTCTAACACATTTTCATAAAAAGATTAATACTGCATTAAAAATCCATCCATCCATCCATCCATCCTTCCATCCACCAATTCCACCTATCCATCTAACTGTTTCTCCAGTACAGTATTGTAGGATGTTTGCCGTTATACTTCTTTAAATATATTCCTAAATATTTTTATATCAGACTGGTCAATTAATGTTTATCAGCAAATTGAATTAAAAAAATAAGATAACTCTATGGTCGACATTTCTGATGACTAAAAACATATTTAGCCATAAATATATAGTGTTTTTTCAGTAGTTATGTGGCAAAATGTATTGTCTAGCAACCAGATCCCATTTTAGATTGCACTGTTAAAAATAAACACTCTCACTGCCCAACTCTTGCACACACGCTAATACCTATGCTCTCTACCACACATTCTCCCCAAGACACACACTATCCACAAAACATTCCAGTATTTATTTAGTCCAGAAGTATTACACATCTAAGTTACCTATGGACCAGGAGAACCATCTCAAATTAACACACACTTACACAGACTCACCCACTAGCACATACACAGTCTTAAAATCACATACAAATGTATACACAAGCACAAGTGTCTCGAAACGCTCTCTCATACTTGGACATGGAAAACGCCAGAAATTTGTGAGCAGTACCTTCACTTGGGAGTCTGTATCACACCAAACACTGAAGATCCCAGAATTTCTCACACTCCAGATTTCCCTCCCTTTGCCTTTTCCTTTGCTACTTTGCTACTTTTATAGGCCTGCCAGGGGAACCTCAACTCCAATCAGTGGTGGAGTTTTCTATGACGTCATTCCTCTATGCTTTCAATCACTCTGTGCCCCAAGTCTATTCCCCTTGACATTGTCCTCATCTGCCTGCCTTAAACTGTTACCTACTAGTGGGCATCTGGAGATTGGAAGAACAACTGGTTTACAGGGGCAAAGTGCTGACCCTCTGAAACCCCTCCATGAAATAGTGAAGATAAGTGTTTGAAGAACATTTAAATGTCAGCTCCTGAATATAGAAGCGCAATTGTAGATAGTGTTAAAGCTGCATAGTCCTGGAAAGGACAACCAAGGTTATCTAGGTGATGCAGTCAGTTTATCTTCTCTCCCTCAGTGTGATATATTAAAGCCTCACTAAATTCTGATCTTTAGCAGTCCAAACTGCAATGTCTGACAGTTAAAATAAATTCTGATCCCTCTCTATGTTGGCAAGTTCTGTTTGGATAGTTGAAACACTTCAAACATGTTCTAATCCATACAATCAATAGTAAGATAAGATCTCTTATAATGTTACCTTAAAAATTAAACCTGGGCATAAAGCAAAAAATGTTATGGAGAATTTTAAAGTTCTGAGTAGTAGCACCTAATTGCCCTTTCAAAGCCTTTAGATGTGCAGTTGATTTTTCACACACTATATTTAAATGCAAGCAGACCACCCACTCTTTCTTTATTGGTGCAGAGTTGGATTAAGATCCCAGCAACTCTATGGAAAATAACATTATGTCCCTATATTTAGACTCTCGATCCAACAGGATCATCGCATGTCAGACTAGAAGGAAAGTGGTCATATTTCTTGTGACTGTTCTGATTAATAAGACCAGAGGAAACCTGGGTCTTTACTCAGACAGATGTGTATCTGCTTTGTTCAACTGTGTTTGTAAGTAGGCTTGGACACTTCAGCAAGATTTATCAAGCTTTTGCACCTGTTTTTTCTTAAAGGAATAAAAAGCAAAAGTCTAACACATTTTCTAGATAATTACATTAATAAATTTAAATTAACAAAAAACCGATGAAGGATTCACTCCTTAGAGGGGAAAAACTTTAAGTTTTGAGTATTACTCAAAATCTTACTGAATTGGCATTGGCAAGTGAGAATGTGTTTTTATGTACAATATATGTGGCATATGTAACCAGATACAGTATATGTATATAGTATATGTGTTCATGTGTGTTGAGAGATGTTTGAACTTTCTGTGTGTGTAGTGCATCTGTTTGTGTCTGTGTATGATTGTTACCCAATAAGAGAATATGACATCAGATTGGGGCTGGGAGGGGCTGGGAAATTCGGTCAGCAAGACGGATGAACAGATCTGTATATAATGGTCCTTCATTAAGTACATGGTGTCATTAAGTACAGGTCATGATGAAAGTTTTGGCTTAAATCTCCTTGACAATGCTTTTTTAAGTAGAAAATATTTGTTTTCCCTATACTGAAACACCTACGATAGTAAACAGCTATGCTGTGTCTTTGGTTATGTGTGATGGCTTTCCTAGCGAGTCGCTCTCAGTGCATTACACTGCTCTTCTGCTTATGGTTTCAAATACATTAACAAACCACCATTACACTAATAATTCCTGAGGATTGACATGTAGTAGATTAATATGTAATAAGTTTATGTATCTATATTTTCATCCAGCTATCAAGTGTCTATTTCAATTCAGTTTGAGCACATGGCAATTTGTAAAATTATATGCCATATTCTTGTCTGTCAGCCAAATAAAATACAGTACTTCAGCTCTGTACCACAGTATAGCTATCTGGGCTCAGGAATAAATACTAAAAAAAAGGTAGGTGACATTACCTTTTATATATCACTTTGGTTGGATGAGGGCTGCTCACAATACTTCCCATGACGAATAAAATATTTGATTTCCTTATTCTCAATTTCTCTTTTTTGAACAAAAATATAGTATAAATGAGATGAAAGGGAATGGGATATAAACAGTGTTTCATGCTTAGTAAAAATAATCTAGTCATTATGAAAACACACCTGCATTAACAATGATACCATTACTACTTTCAAATTCTCTCTTTACTTTGTATCTCAGCTTGTTCCTCTCATTAAATGATACCTTCCTTAGTCAATGATGTCATCAGTCCCATCTGTTGCTATGACCTTTGTTATTACCTTTGTTGAGGTCATGACCCAGCTACTGAAGAAACACCAACCATTATAGATGGCATAGTATAAATTATATTTTCAGTCCAGGAAAAGCTGACAACTAATAACAGGATGATTGATATTATTTAGTTATTTTACTGGTTATGACTGTTTTTTTTTTTAAAATATCGATCACATTATTAAAATATTCTCTGTATTTTGTTGTCTGGTTGCAGCCAATTACGTTTGGGAAATGGTTTGTGAGTGTTGCCAGCAACAGTGTAAATGATCATATTTGCTTAGAGCTTTTAAAGCTTGGGATAAAGTCAGTCTGAGAGGTTAATGAGCTGGTCCACAGCTGCATGAGTTAACTGGAAACAGAATTTTGATAGGAAAAGAATGACTATTCTTTTGTTTAAATCTTCCCTGCAGTAGATCCAATGAAATTTATTTTTTAAGTGTTATTTTAAAGTTAGTTTTAATAGCCATTTGTGTTTTTTCACATTTCTGTTAATGTTTGTATTTGACTTATGTCTGCTTCTGCATTGTTCTAGGTAAACGTGATACTATAATAATCATCTCCTGTCCAATGACAAAATGGAGCAGTTAAGATTTCTAAGCTACACTAAAGGTAATATTTGTTTTGCTGATTGGACAGGATTCTAGGCTATGTTTCTGTGCTGTAACACTAAAAGCCATTCATCCATCCATCCATCCATCCATCCAATCATCCATCCATCACCACTTATCCAGGTCTGGGTCATGGGGGCAGCAGTCTGAACAGAGATGCCCAGACCTCCCACTCCTAAGCCTTATCCATCAGCTTCTATGGGGGGATACTCAGATGTTTCCAGGCCAGCCAAGAGATATAATCTCTCCAGTGTGTCCATGGTCTGCCCTAGGGCGTCCTCCTGGTTGAACATGCCTGAAGCGTTTCCCAGGGAAGCATCCAGGAGACGTCCTAGACAGATGTCCAAACCACCTCAGTGCGCTCTACTTTGAGCTCCTCCTGAATGTCTAAGCTCCTCACCCATCTTTAAGGCTGAGCCCAGACAACCTGTGAAGGAAGCTCATTTTCAATGCCTTAATGGGCGATCTCATTCTTTCGGTCACTACCAATAGCTAGTAACCACAGAGCATAGTGAACATGGAGCTAGTGACCATAGGTAAGTGTTGGAATTTACATTGACCGAAAAAA
Source organism: Mormyrops attenuatus (assembly GCA_026777985.1). Taxonomy (NCBI): domain Eukaryota; kingdom Metazoa; phylum Chordata; class Actinopteri; order Osteoglossiformes; family Mormyridae; genus Mormyrops; species Mormyrops attenuatus. The sequence continues at coordinate 18,183,168 of JAODKC010000039.1, read as the reverse complement.
TTAAAAACTTTTCTTTTCAACTCTTTCTCCCATGAGGGGCCTTTCTCTTCACCATGACAGATCAGTACAATATCTGCATCACGTCTGATGCTGCACCAATCCGCCTGTCAGTTTCCCATTCTATTATTCCTATACTCTTGAACAAAATACTGCGATACTCGGACTCCTTCGCTTGAGGCAGTAACTCTTCCCCTACCTGTAGAGGGCAATCCACTCCATTCCAGTTCAGAACCTTGGCCTCAGACCTAGAGATGTTGATCCTCATCCCTGCCGCTTTACACATGGCTGAAAACCTTCTTACTGCACAATGGAGGTACTGCCTGATGAAGTCAACAGGACCACAGATGCGATCCTGAATTTGTATTTTAGCAAAATTATATTTTGTGATTTGTATTTGACTTGCTTCATAAAAATGTATTTGCAATTTGTATCAAAATATTTTGATGTTCGATATTTTTGTATATTGAAAACACAAGAAATACTTTCCCCATAATGTATGTGTCATGACATGTGAAAAACATTTCTGCATACACAAGGAGGAAGTTTAGTTAACGTTATTGAATGGTGATAAGAGCCAATAGCTGATCACATGTGTTGAACCAAAACACTTACTGTCATGCCCTTCTCGTCCTGCCCCATCGTCGACCACGCCCATTCATTAACCTCGTGTGGAATCCTTCCGTTTTACCAGCTGTTCTACGTTTCCTGCCGTTTGTCCTGTGTATTTCAGTCCGCGTTCTAGTGTGTTTCCCCAGATCCGTCATTGTAGTTTCGTGGTTGTAGTTCGTGACATATGTTCCATGTTCTGTTTGTGCTCTCATTAAATCCCCGTTTGTTTCGACTCCCGTTTCCTGAGTCTGCTTCTCCACACCCTGCTCGCTCGCCCTACGACCGAGCGTGACACTTACAACCTACATTCAGGCATATTACTGTTTAAAGTTTTTAAGATGTTTTTGAGTGAAGTACAAAAATTAAACACAGAGTAATTCCTAACATTATCAAATACACATGAAATACATTCCCGACATACAATGACGCACTGAGGAACTGAACTTAGGAAGGAACCTAAATACAGTCAGACCTCGGACATTCGCAAGGTTAGGTTTCAGAACCCGTCGGGAATGAGGAGGATTCGCGAATGTCACTAAAAATGGTAATATGTGCTTATTTATATAGTTTAAACCCTAAATATGACCCCAGTCATAGTCCCAAAACACTTTCATTTCATTTTTAAGTTAGCTTAATACATTACCTTTAAAAAAAAACAAATGTCTGATGTAAAAATAGAATAAAGTATCGCCTAACGGATATTTGTCACACTAGTACATATACAGTACAGTATACTAATATTACCCCTACTAATTCATAGAACACGGCATTGGCTGGTTTTCTTTTGCATTCACAGTAAGGTAAAATAAGTAAACGAACCCTTTGAGTGTTTATAGCAAATGCGTCTCAAGGGCGAAACCCGGGACGCATTTGATATGTACGTAAACATTAGCATCTTTCAAGAGATTTATACATTTTGTGCGTTGAATTTACGTTAATATGTACTTACTATTATAAAATAGTAAATTAACTATTTTCCAATATTTATGTAACCAGTAGTGTTCCAAAGGGAATAAACTTTGCGAATGGGATTTGTATCCTATGAAGGTACAGTACAGTATGTACATAAAAAAGGAATGTTTCCATAAGAAAGCCACGTTTTTTAATGGATTTTTAACTGATTTTTATTGTATGTCTTGAACTTTCCCCAACAACACAGTAGAATCTTCATTAACTAAAATTTTCTTACCAATTTTACACTTAAAAGCATGAAAGCATATGAATTACTACAAAAATTAAACATAAACACTTCTGCAGGTTTTTTTTGGGATGCATGGGGGCTGACTGTACACAACTGAACCAGGTAACGACACAGGAGGAATGAGATATAATTTTTCCAATTAATCATAATCAACAATTTATGCCTTTGAGATATTTATTCACTTTTTCACATTTATTGAACATGGAATACTATATGAGCAAAGATATGTGAGCGGGTGAGGCCCGCTCACATATCTGTTAAGGGCAGAACTGATGGGCCCTGTACCAGCAACCCTGAACAGGTAGCAAGATAGATAAGAGCCATGCTACAAGGAACAAAGAGATGAGCTAACGAGAAACATTGAGCGAGTTCATGCAGGGATGTCACCCACAGAAAAAGTATAAAATTGGTTTTGTAAAGGGGTGCTCTTCTGCTTTGCATATGGGAAACCCCTATTCAAACCCCTTCTCCTACCCTAAGGTGTCTCCATTTTATTTATGTCAATTTGAAATGTTTAACTTCCACAATATCCAAACAAGGAAATGACAGACATGGCTGGAACTGATCCTGACAGCAACCGTATGTCTTAGAGACTCAGGTGAAGAGAGGAACTAAGCTGTCAACTGATCACCCCCTGGTGGTGAGTTTGATTAGATGACGGGGAAAAATGCCACACAGACCTGGTAGGTCCCTCTTTTGCATTCTGAAGGAGGTTGGAGAGGAGGATTTGGCCATCAC
>JAODKC010000039.1:18150805-18166175 GCA_026777985.1 Mormyrops attenuatus | reverse complement strand
AGCTCTATAGGCAAACTGATGTTGATCAAAGTTAATGGGGAGGCTGGATTTAATATGTTGTAAAACCAGTTTCTCAAAACACTTTGTAATAATAGGGGTGAGTGCTACCGGTCTATAGTCATTCAAGCAAGTGACATTATTCTTTTTAGGGACTGGTATGATTATGGTTGTTTTAAGGCAAGCGGGTACAACAGCCTGGGACAGAGATTGATTAAAAATGTCTGTAAATACTTCTGCCAGCTGGTCAGCACAAGCACACTCTCTGATCACTGTCCCTGGAATACCATCCGCCCCTCCAGCTTTCTTGACGTTCACAGAGCTAAAGATCCTTCTCAGCTCATGGATCTGAAGGGTCAAAGGGGGATCCACAGTAGCGTCAAGTGAAGTCGCTACATCATTATGAGTCCCTGTGGTTCCAAAACGTGCAAAAAAGTGATTAAGTTCTTCTGCCAGGTAGATGTTGTCGTCTGGAATTGGTTGCTGATTGCCTCTGTAATTTGTAATATGCTGGATCCCTTGCCACACACGTGCTGGGTCCCTATTGGAAAAGTGATCCTCAATCTTATCTTTGTAAACAGCTTTAGCCTGCTTGATGAGGAAGGTGGAAATTAGCAGGAGAACATTTTAAACAGCATTTGAGAGAAGACTTCTTTACACAGCGTGTATTTATAGTATGGAACAGTCTTCCTGTTCAAGTAGTGCAGTAGCGTTTCACCGCTGCATTGTTCATTAGATTGCCATGCGAATGCGATTTCAATACGCGGAAGCGCGGCTATTTAGAATGTGAATAGCGATCTTCACGTGAAGGCAGTACTACACGCCCCTGATGCAGGTATTTCAGCACCATATGAACTGAAATAGACGAGAAAGATACGTGGCATCGCCGACGATGCCATCGACCCTAGGGGGTTAAAGCTGCTTACCCTCTCCACTTCAAGCTCCCGGATGAACAGTGGCTGATGAGGCCTCCTCCTCTTCCTCATGTCCACTAACATCTCCTTTGTCTTGTCCGTGTTGAAGATCATCAGGACTCCACTGCCCTGTTTGCAGAGCATCGACCACTGCAGAGTCCAGAGGAGGGCTGCCTCCATCCTCAAAGACCCCACACACCCCCAACACAGACTGTTCACACTTCTGCCCTCAGGACGGAGGTACAGAAGTGTGAAATCTAGAACCTCCCAACTGAACGACACTGCCATCAGACTCCTTAACAGCCGACAGGAGTATGATTAATGGACATCATCACTTACCTCATACTGTAATTTTTGCACATTAAGCTCTTTTGCACATCTTCAGTTTGCACAAATGCACAGTTAATATGTCATGACCTGCTCGTACGACCCTCTCGTTTGCCATGCCCCCTCATTAACCTCACGTGCAATCCCGATTGTTACCAGATGTTTCATGTTATTTCTGGCTTGGCCTGTGTATTTCAGTCCGCATTCCAGTACGCTTCCCTAGGTCTGTCATTGATGTTGTTTACCGTGTGATGCCTTGTCTACCTGTCTCCCTGCAGTAAACCCCTTATTCCTGATTCATCGTCCTCCTACTTCCTGATTCCCTGCTCACCCGACCGGTCATAACATAATATTTGCACATTACACTTCAAAGTATTTCTTTACTATTTTTTTATTATATTGTACCTTGGCATTTTGTGTGAACAGCAAAGAAGAATTTCATTGCACAGAGAAATGCACTTTTCTACTGTACATATGACAATAAATGCTTTGAATTGAATCGAATTGAATTGACGTTAACTGCTGGCACTGGCTCAACACAGCAGGGGAAAAGGATTACTGGCTAGTAGGGGGGTATGATCTGACCAGTAGGGGGGCATGCTCACCAAGAGGCCACACACGTGCCCTGTGTCCATATTGCTGGGATTTTGGTTTAGATTTTTTGCCAGGTATAAGTGTTTATGACTAGATATGTCTGAGAGAAATTTGGTGACTATTGGTCTTTGTTTTGGAACAATTAGCTGCATTAAGCATTTTCACGTTAAGCATTTTAGAATGTCCCCACACACTAAAGGGTAAAAGCAAGAGACACTACACTTAAATGGCAACTAACCACCCCACCCAGATTCACAGCCTAGCTAATTAGTTAACAGACTACTGGCAACAGAGATACAATTTGATATGTTATGCATATATATAATGTGTGGATAAATAAGAAAATATTCAAAAAACCACAAAAAAACTAGTAACTGCAAGCAGTGATGGAAGGGTCCAAAGCGTAGGAAGATCGGACAGGTAGGACAAGTAATAGAGGAATAACGGCGGAGAACTGGAGGACTGTCACCGGTGGCCAGGGTAGTAGAAAGTCAGAAAGAACTATAGTCTCATAACAGGATGGAGATTGAGTGTAGGTCTAACGGGATAGTAGATGTAGGACAGAGCAGGACTGGTTTACTGTAGGTGAGATGGTCTGAGTAGTAGGTAGAAATTAGGATGGAGATGCTTTTAGTGTAGGCGTGACAGGTCAGTAGATGTCGGACAAAATGTAGAGCCCTCCGGTGGAGTGCTTGAGCCTGTCTGAATGTCTGGATTAATAGTAATAGAAGCTTCATTGACCCTCGAGGGGATAATGCCTTTACGTCTCCCTCAACTCGCTTTACAGTCATGCTTGTAGGGCAGCCACCTTTTGGGACGCCTAGCTCAAGTACTCACCGAAGCTGGGTTCGAACCGGCGACTCTCCGATTACAGGTGCACAGGGTTAGCCCACTGCACCACACGCTGCTCTGGGCAAGATGGGTGAGATAGGTAGGCACCTTCCTACCTGATCTGGTAACTCATTTTAGCTAAATTAGCCTAGGTGGGTCTTAGACATATATAAACAGTGGCCGTAGCGCTCCCATTTGACCGATTGATACGAAATTCAGAAGATCTGTCTGTGGTAGAGCCCTACATTAGTGAGAGAAATTTAGTAATGATGGGCTGAAGCATGCCTGAGATTCAGCTGTCTGATTGAAATGGGCGTAACACCAGTACAGTCAGGGTCTGCCAAATGTCACTTGGATGGGCCAAGGCAGTCAGGAGATATTGACAGTTTTTAGTTGTAGCGCCCCCTATTGACGAAATGTGGCCCGCCTTGGACCTTGTCCCCAGAATGGTGTCGGGAGGTAGGATTTCAAATTTGGTCGAGGTAGGCCAAGGCACGGCCAAGTTATAGTAGTCAGACTAAAACAGGCCAAATTTGGGTGGAGTTTGGGCGTGGCTAGTGGCCGTGGGGTAGACAAATGTCAGACTTTTTTTAATAATTCTTGATCAGCTCAGAGGACTGGTCAGTTTGACACCTCATTTGTCTGATTTGGAAGGACAAGCTAGGACTTTAAGGAAAAAGTAGGATTTGCAAATTATGCAAATTTGCCAAAAAATTTTGGTGGGGCGTAGTTTCAAAGTCCAAATGGCAGGTTGGTAGAGGAAGGCTGTCTGTATCTGCAGAAAAAATAATTTCGATTGTAGGACAAAGCGGACAGGAGATATAGGCCAAAATGTGTTGGGGGGGCACTACAGCACCCCCATCTGACTGACTGGGATGGGTCAGAGGGGCTGAGTAGTGGGTAGGAATTGCCATCTTCCTGCCAAATTTGGTTAGCCTAGGTCTTACGGTTTAGGCTGGGCATTCAGTTTTAGGGAAGAAAAATAATAGAGAAAAATCCTAACAAAAACAATAAGGTTCCATAGCACTAAGTGCTTGGACCCTTAAAAACAGTTGACCATTGGGTAATACTAATTAGGGGCATGCTGATTGTTCTGGGGCAAGACGTTTAATAAGTTGTAGGGAATCCTCTCTGTTACACTACCAAATATCGACAAAATGTATGTACTGTACATTTCTGACCCACTCAAATTGTGATATAGTGAATTAGGGAATCTACTCTGCTACACTGCCAAATATTGACAAAATGTGTGTTTCTGACCCACTGCAACAGTGATATAGTGAATTAAAAGTGAAATGATATATTTGTAAAGAATTGTTTGAAAAATTGATTGTGTCATTCACAAAGTAGATGTCCTAACCATTATGCCTAAACTATAGTTTGCTACCATGAAATCTGCGGAGTGGATAAAAAGAGTTTTAATTAGTTTTCAACCTAAGTGTATGTAAACTTCCAACTGCAGCTGTATAGCATGCTTTTAATGAAATGTTCAATAATTTTACTTCCGTACCTCCCAGAGCAGCAAAAGCAGTTAGATGGTGGATGGATGGACAGATGTTTTTACTTATGAAATTGTCTTAATGTTTGAACCATATAAACAAACTCCCACATTTTCATTCATTTTCAACTCATTCATCTACACAGCTGATGTCTGGGTATGGTAATCACCATAAGCTCTATAAAACAAAAGCATTGCTTCAAAACATATTTATTGATGTCAATAATCAGTATTGTCAGTAAAATAATTTTACTTAAGATGCAATTATGCTATACACAATAATTCAGTCTGGATTAGATAGAGAAAATATAGGGCTGACTTTGATTGGTTGGAATATTATGCAAAACTGCTTGGAATTCATGTTTAGGAGGTGCAATTTCCTGTGATTTTTCAAAATATTAGGAATATGATGCTAAAGGCACTGTGGTTGTTGCCTCTGAATTAGTGTCTGTGTGGAGTTTGCATGGTTTCCCCATGTTTGTATGGATTTTCTGCAGGTATTTTTTTGCTGAACATACGTGTGTCTCTAAATGGCTCTCTATGTCTGATTGTGTATAAGTATGTGCAGTATGTGTCAGCTGGTTCCAGGATTCCCGTGGCCCTCTACTGGATGATTAGTTATGGAAGATGGATGGGTGCTACTAAAACATAAAAATGTACTCTAAGTAAAGTAAAAAATTACTCAAGTAAAGTAACATAGAATAGTAATATACAGTAAAATCCCATTATAGTGGACTCGCTTATAACGGAATATCGTCTATAACGGACGAGGTCTGCTGGTCCCGGCCGTGCACCTTTATGAACATATAGCGGATTCACATATAAGAGAATTTCACTTATAACGGACAAACAATTTGGTCCCCAGGGCCGCTTTTGGTTGTAGTTTTGTTCAGCTATAACAGACATGCAGACTTTGCCTACAAGGCACATGCCGTCCCGGTAATATCCAGTGCAGATACCTAGTCACAATTATTAATAGTCACACTCTATAAATTGGCATGGCATAACAGCATTGATTAGTCTGTGTGGCTGTCCATCACCAGGTACGCTGTGTGTCAACAGATGACACTCGCAGCTGGAGGGATGCAGTAAGCAATAAGGTCAAGGTTACTACTGTACCGTATATGAATAACCACTTATAGACCATATATACTTCCAACAGTTAGGTAAAGTTGGATTACTACATGTACAATATAATAATCTATACCACAAGTGTGTCTGCTGGGGTGTGGCATGAGTAAGTGGTGTCCTGTAGTTGTGTTCTGGGCATACAGCAACTCTGGATATAACAGACTTTGGATATAATGGACTGTTTTGCCAGGTCCCTTGAAGTCCATTATAACGGGATTTTACCGTACTGTATTAGGAAAGAATTGGAGTGTAATTGGAAAAATGAGTATGCTGTTGTTTTTTTACCCCATAGAAATATGCTTTTCCTAGTAATACTTTACCACCAACTTCCCTGATTCAGGTGACTCTGCAGCCATTCAACATAGTTGGATAGTTTGGTGTAAACACCATAGACACGCTGGCTTCCACACTCTTCTGGGCCCCCCCAAGACACCAGTCCTTGAGCAACCCACCTCCCAGTATCAGGATCCACCATTACAAACGCTCCTCCACTGTCACCTAAGCACGTGTCACGGCCACCCTCAAAAAAACCCGCACAGAACATGTTGTCTGTAATGTTGTACTTCCCAGACCTGGATGCATAGCTGGATTGGCATTCCTCCTTTGCCACCACTGGCAGTTTCACGTATTGCAACATATCAGTTACAACACCTGTATCAGAGGTCACCATACTGTCAATGGATGTATTAAGGTTTGATATCCCCCATCCAGCAACCAAACCAAGCATGTTGGGCAGCAGTTCACTGTGACTCTGGTCATGGGGAGGCAGGCATACTGGCAGGACAAGTGCATTCATCGGCACTCTCTGGCTCATCTTGACCAAGGCGATGTCATTGTTGTAGTTGCGGGGGTCAAAATGTGGGTGCAATACTAGCTTCTCAATGGAGCGGTTGAGGGCCAGGTGTTTGCTGTGGATATGGTGAAGGCCCATGTAGACCTGCACATTCTCTGGGACCACGGGGACCACAGAGGCATCGCGGCGCTGTGAGCGCAGAACGTGGGCAGCTGTCAGCACCCACAAGTCAGAGATCAGCGCCCCACTTCCAAACCAGCGGTCCTCAGGAACACGGGTGGCATCCTCCACCAGGAGTAGCACCTGCCAGGGGAACTGACCTGGGGATGCCATGTGGCCTCCCACAATCCTCTTCAACAAGGACGGCAAGGATTGCTCCGGCTTCCCGCATGCTGGAGATACATACATTTGGCATCCACACAGAAAAACAGTTTGGGATTAATATGTGTGTGTGGACTTTCCATCTACACCAAAAGAATTACATAAATGTTAAAATTAGACTGACCAATATCATTCTGGTGAAATCTATAATCCCTTAATAAACTTTACCTACTAAATTAATTTTGCAAGTATAAATAAAAAGGAGGAGACAGGGCTGAATTTTGTATGTTTAAGGAGAAGAAGCAAGAAAATCTTACACAGATGAATCCCTGTGAGTAAATTATGGAATCTGAAAGCAAACTGAGTTGAATTTAAGTCCCTGAATGATCTTGAATTTTGAATTATTGATCTTCAATGACAAATTCAATGACCAATAAATCTCACAGTGATCAGTACAGTATCTCGCTCAGGTTACTTGGAATGGATACACTAATTTTTTACAAAACACTAGTACCATGAGAAAAGCACATAGACTTCAAACCCAGTGTCCTGGAGGTTTGTCACAATAACCTAACTCACTGACAACTACAGCTTGCATTTCTGCTAAGAAAGCATTGGCCATTATACAATGAAATGGAGAAAGTTCACCTGGCAGACATGACGGAAGTTTGGTTCCGATTTCTTTATTGGTCCACTCTCCTGTCTCTCCACAGATATAGGTACCTGCATTTCAAATAAACTCTAAGAAAAATGTCAGGATAAATGGAAAAAAACATTATCAAGGATAATCTTACTGTTGATCCTAGGATGAATCTGATACAGAGGGTCTTTGCAGGTGTAGTAGATCCTAGACCCAAACAAAGTGTTGTTTCTGGACGTCTCGAAGATCACAACACCCATGGCAATCTCCCTTGGTGATTCACAGTCCACCACTGTTAAGGTATGGCAAGTTTATTCATATAGCACATTTTCAAACACAGAGGTCATTCAAAGTGCCTCTCTTAAAGTAAAAGCAAGTAACAGTATTAATGAAATGGAAAATAAAACCTAGAAGTAAAAGACAGTTAAAAAAAAAAAGTAAAAGAAAAAGCATCAACATTTATTAGCAGCGCTAATCAAAGGCACTATGAAATAAAAATGTTTTGAGCCTGGTTTTAAAACTGGCAACATTTGGTACGTTTCTAACTTCCTCAGGGAGTTAGTCCCAGTTATGAGTGGGGGAAAAAGCTTAATGACTTGTAAACAAGCAGCAGCACCCTGAAATGGATTTTAAAGGGAACTGGAAGCCAGTGTAAGAGTGAAACACAGAAGTAATGTGCTCGCTCTTCTTGGTTGTAGTCATTCTAGTGGCAGCATTTCGGCTGAACTGGAGCTATCTTGTGTATTTTTTGGGAAGGTCATACAGGACAGGGTTACAATAATCCAAGTGACTGGAGATGAAGGCATTAATAATTTTTTAAGGTTATGATTAGACATCAGGCCTCTGATTTTAGAGATGTTCCGCATCACTATGACATTGTTCTTTTGCAGAATTTGAACTAAAAACAGATATACAGGTTCAAACAGATGCCCCCTAAGATAGATCCTTATGGGACTCCCCAATTAACAGGTGTCTACCTTAATTTATAACTGTCAGTTTCAACGTACCACCCTTTGCTCTCTAGGTAGGTACTGAATCAGTTTAAAACAGATCCAGTGAGGCCCACCCAAGTCTCCAGCCTAACTAGAAATAGTTTGTGATTGATTATTTGAAATGCTCCACTTAGACCTAGTAAAACTAGGAGTGATACTTTGCCGGAATCAGTGTTTAGCCGAATGTCATATTGGACCTTGATGAGAGCAGTCTTGGTGTTATTGTGAGGGTGGAAGCTTGACTGACATCTGTCAAAATAGCCATTTGTGTTTAAGAAATTGGTTTAATTGACTGAAAACAGTTTTCTCCTTTATCTTTCCAAAGACAGAAAGATTTGAAATTGGCCTAGAATTGTTCAGTATGGAAACATCAAGGCCACTCTTTTTAAGGAGGAGCTTAATGATTGCAGTTTTCAATGACTCAAGGAAAAACCCAGTGAACTATTTTTAAAATTTCCATAGTCAGACAGCTAAAATCTTTTAAGAGTGTATTGGGTAAAATATCAAGTCAGCAAGCGGGGGATTTTAGGGTCCTGGTGCTAAGCTTAAAACCCTTCACTTGCTCACTTAATATTTATTTTTTAAAATTTCATAAAATTTTGACAAAATGAGCCTACTCATTCTAAAAAGTGAAGAAAGTACAGTTCAACTTATTGGAATTAATTGCTTGTCAAATATAATTTTCTCACAGATAAATTCTGCAAATTCATTGCACCTTTTTGCTTAGAAGAACCTGGGAAGTATTGTCATTCTCCGTCTCCATCTAACCTGTTTTGTCCCTATCTAGCCAGCAGAGGTCTCAGCTAGCCATTCTGTTTCGCCTTCCATGTGTCCTCTAATTAGTTACACCAGCTCCTTGTTCTCATTACCTGACTATTTAGTATCTATTTGTCTTATGTTCCTCAGTCCAGTCATTGTTAACATCTAAATGTATCCTATGGTGATCCGTGTTTTACAGAGCTTTGTTCTCCTAGTGTTCTGTTGTGATCCTCTGCAATATCTTTTGTTTCTATTGCTTTATTTTTTAATTCATAAACCAGCTTAATTTTCCCCAAAGCTGCTTCTGGGTTGTTCCTCATATCCACATTTGACAGGTACCTGAACTCTGTGATTAGTAAGTAACAATGGTGAGTAGAATGTTGTTGCTATCATTAATGATGTGTGAGAAAAAAAAATCACCTAGCCTTGCTGACTTCAGAGTTAAAAAGCTTAAGTTTCTCATAATAGATGTATCTGGATTTTGCTTTTTCTCCACTTAGGTTCTGTTTTCTTGCATTTGCTCTTTTGTGATAAAACTGCTGCATTATTTCTGTTACTTTTTGCTTAATGGACACTGATGCAACCATTAAATTAGCTATTGTGTAGATTACATGTATTACTTCAGCATTAAGTAAGCTCCACAAACCATCTACAGAACCAGCAGTTATGTGAAGTGACTTCATTAATGCATCCATAAATAGTTAACTAGTATTCTCCCTTTTTTGAAAGTGGTCTGACAAAGGCAAATCCTTGACATCAACGGAATTGACCTTTCATAATGATTGTGATGACATGTCCAGTGTATGCCAGTGAGAATGAGTTGACACATTTACATGCTGTACTACATCAAACGAGTCAAATGGCACAAACTATAATTTGGGGGAACTGATTTGATGGTGCTTCAGTTTTGATCTAACCATGTTTCAGTTAAAAATATAAAATCAAGCTGAAAAGTGCTGATAAAATCAATAATTAAAAATGTTTTGTTGCAAAGAGACTGGACATTAAGCAGCGTTAGATTTAAGGGTCCCACTTTACAATAAGGTTCCCTTTTGCCACTTATACATGGTAGTAACCAGTGGCCACTGCTCTAATACTACAAGAGAAGCTCTGCCTCCTCTAAAATGTCACAAAAAAATTTGCCAAATATGTACTGTTGCATTTACACTGCTATTAAAAGGAGCGTGCCAGAACGTTAACGTCATGACTCGTTGGTTCAGAATCAGCACAGGTTGTCTAACATGATTTTTGTTTCTTTTACATTACATTCCCATGGCTGCACGATCCAATAAAAGCCACTGAAGTGCAGCTTCACTGGACTTCAATGGTATTTAGTTTTCAGTGCAGCAGGCTAGATATTTATTGTACAAATGCTTCAAAACGTCATTTCCAGATAAGTTCAGCATCTCTGGGAGTAAATGGGCTGTCACTACCTGATCTGGGCCGGAATCTGATTTTAACCACGCATGCACAGAAATCTTCAGTCCAGATCGGGTCAGAATATGCTTTGATTTCAGTGCAGCAAAGCCACGTAGATGTTTATTGGGCAAATGCTTCAAAGCGTCATTTCCAGGAAAGCTCGGCATCTCTGAGAGTAAATAGCCAGGATGCTGGGCTCTCAGGCTTCCCAAATCAGATTAAAATTGTTAATAATATTTAGTCCCTTCATGGTACATGTTTTTCTGAGCCATGTGTTCAGAGTGAGCACCGATAAAAAATTGAACATTTAACTTACTCAGCATGACGAACAGTTCAGTTCAGTTAGAATTTATGATTCCTCTTTCAGCCAACTTGAACAATAATCCAACTGTCTGTCGATCTGATACTATTTTTGGGATTCTGTAACCACATCCAGCACTGTCGCTTTCAGGAATTATCGTGTCAGTCCATTGCTGCTGCGTGAGTGTCTGATGGAGTCTCTGATGACCAGCGTGTGCGCACTAGGTGCGCTCTCCATCCTGCACCCGCAGTTCACTTCTGCCACTGTATATGCTGTTTGACAGTCTGCATGCGGTGGCCACTTGCCCATCAGCCATGGTTCACTTCTGCCACCATATGTGCTGTTTGACAGTCTGCATGCTGTCACTACTCACCCATCAGCCGCAGTTTCTTCACCATGCAGCATTTGCTCCCGCAGCAGCATTAGTGCTTCAAATCTATCCTCCAGATAGTTTGGACACCACTTTTTTCATGTTAGCACTAGTATTAGCTTGTCTGGTTGTTGTGGCACAATTCAGTGTAGAAGCCCACTGATAACACCCAATGAGTGGTTATTCTTATGCTCTGCATCAGCCTATTGGTCCATGTTTTGTTTACCTCAGTATTGAGAGTTTGAATTGGCCAGTGGAGGTTCTGAAAGTTCGCTGAGTGCTCCAGGTGTTGGTCAGTCCTTTCGGCTCAGTTGGTTTAGTCCTTGACTAAAAATCAGTTGAGGGTTTTAGATTTTAAAAAGAAGCAGGTCTAAAGTGTGGAATAAACTGAAACTAGAAAGAAAAGTGTGAGAGACATTGAAATGTGATTAGTCAGATGCATAGATAAAGACAAATAAGTCAAAAGAGCTACTGAAATTGCTGCTGTCCTGATGACAATCCTTTCCTTCATGGGGCGTCCTACGATAGCCAGGAGGATGTTGGAGAGCCCTAGGAATTGTTTGTTTGGCAAGGAGATCGGGTTGTTTCTGAAGAGGACTGACTCTGGTACCAGATGACAGGCTCTGAGGATGACGTACCCAACCCTTTGTCTGCCGACTCTGGGCTCTGGAGGATGCCTTTGCCTGCCACTTCAGAGCCTGTGAAGCCGCTCTGCCTGCCACTTCAGAGCCGGTGAAGCCACTCTGCCTGCCACATCAGCACCTCACAAAATCGCTTTGCTTGCCACATTCTCGCCATGTCAGGGCGCTCCTGCCCCACGTGTCTTGGCAAAGGAGAACTTTACCCTCCAGGGATTGTACTGGAGGATGTGCGATGATCCCCTGGTGCAGACTTCTCCCGTAGCAGTCAATGTGTTGGATCAGATCACCTGAGGGCCGGTGGCCTTTTCTCCAATCTCATCTCCACAGGAGTTGCAGCAGATCGCCGACGGCCAAAGGGAGGTGCTTCTATTGAAGAAAGAAGTAAGCCTGCAACCCTGTCCATCACCCGCTGTCCTCCTACCACTTTCCACCCCAGCTCCCTTTGGAAAGTCACCGCAGGAGGATGTGCAAGTCAGTGCCGTTCCTTCCGCAGCCTTGAAGTCAGGAAGGAAGCAACAAAAAAAGACACAATTCAGCATGGAGCTGACCTTGCGAGGTTACATGGTTATGTGCCCGGCCCAAGGGAGGACACTGCCTCACCTGCTCCAGGGCAGCGCCAGACCCAGGAGAGGCTGCTTCACCAGCGCTCCAGGCTTCCAGCCCAGGAAAAGCTATCTTTGTCACACCTGAATAGGCTGATGCAGGTGAGACCTCTGCCATTCCCAGCCTCAAGAGTGTCGTTTTGCCCCAGTTCTGCCCTGTTTCTCTATGGATGTCATGGCTGTGCCCTGCTTGCTGCTGGAAGACCCTGTTGTGCCACACTTGCAGCCAGAGGACCCTGCTGTGACCTGCTCACTGCTGGAGTACCTGGCTTGGCCCAATTTGCCATCAGGTGTCCTAGCTCGGCTCTGTTCACCACCAGGTGTCCCAGGTCACCACCCGCCTCGGCTGCAGCTGTCACTAACACGGCTCCTGCCTGCTCACCTGCAGCTCCTGTCTGCCCACCTGGGGCCGTCGCCTTGCTGATGGCTCCTGCCTACCCACCTGCTCCCTTGGGACCACTGGGAGGTGGTTGTCAGGAGTGGGGGGAGGTGGGTCTCCACGAGAAGGCAACATCTTTGTATCCTGAGGTCCCTCCGGCGTCTGCAGCACCTCCAGCCAGCACTCAATGCCCCAGTCTTCCTCGGGTTGACCTCCAATGACCCAGTCTCCCCCGGGACAATGCCAGACTCACTGGACCTTACTCTGGTCCTCACCCAACTTCACCTAACAGTCCCGCTTGCTCCAGAGCTCCAACCTCGCTAGCAATGAAGAAACAGGCCCAGGCAACAGAAAGGGAGGGTCAGACAAGGGCATGCTCATCCAGCCTGCTGCCTAGACCTCGAGCGGTCTAAGGGTATCCATCCAAACCCTGCTTTGCTTACGGTCCACAAGTGGTGACCTATATTACCCTCCAGTCCTGACACCTTTTACCATGTCCGCACCTGTCTTTGTCCTTATGATGCGGGTACTGTGGTACACCAAGCAGCACCCTCTGGCCCTGCCTGCTTCTCAGTACGCATCAAAGCTGCCCATGCATTGGTTCCTGTAGGCCTGTCGATGGCCTCACATCCCACAAGCAGGGGGAATTAGTACCCTCAACAGCTGGGACCCAGGAGGCCCCAACCAATACAACCCTTTAGTGGCACCATAGAGGCTGTCAGATTCCCTCGACTGTCATCCTTGCCTTTCATGATGTCTAGCTGTTTGTCCCCATATACCACACCATCTTTGTTCCCTGCCCAGTTCTTCCCTTTCCTGTTTCTTTTTTTACTCCTGCGGTTCCTGTTCCTGTCGTTCTGGTAGTGTCAGGCCATGTGTTTTTTTTGTTTCCTCTGTTTCCCTGGTTCCCAATACCAAACTATGTCCCGGTGTCAGTCTTGGGTCCTTGCTCATGCCCCTGTTGTGCTGTTTGTTCTATCCTGTAATATTTCTTGTTCATGGCCCCTGCTGTCCTTGGACTTGTCTGTTTGTGCCCCTGGTGCTCGTCTCTGGTTTTCAGCTTTGTCTTGTGTCCGTTCAATTGTTCTTGTTTTCAGCCAGTGTTTGTTTATGGTCCTAGTTTGTACTGCTTGGTCCTGTCTCTTTCCTTGGCTTTGTATTGCTCCCCTTGGCTTCTGTCTTCCGCGGTGCATTATGGGTGGTTCCATCCTTATGTTTGCTCTGCCTGTCTGTCCTGTTCTAGGGTTATGCCTGATTTGGGGTTCCCCTGGTGTTTCTAGCTTGATCCTGGTGGAGTTCTGTGTTCCTTTGTTTTGTCTTGTCTTGATCTCAATGACAGTGTTGTAGCCCTGTCCCTGGGTCCCCTCCCCAGTGCGTCTTGAGCATCCGGAGGACACGCGTTTGCGGCTTCTTACTTCTTGTTCTCAACCTTTTGTTAATCACACCCAGCTGCCTCCTGTCTGCTCCTCATTAGTCATGTATTAGTCATATAAGTGCTGCCCAGTCTCACATTCTCCAGATCTGTCATCGTTGCCTGTTCAACACTCCTGTCCCTGTCATTCCCTTCAAAAATGCCTCCTGTGAAGGGGTTCGTACTGCAGCCTGCATTTTGGGTCATGCTTGCCTCCCGTTTATTTAACCCCCTTAACCCTCCCCCTCCCCCCGCACTGTGCACTGTGCTTTGGATGCAAACATCCGCAAAATACCTAAACATGTAACACTGTGTATACTGAGAGATTTTAAAGCCATGGTGAAGTCATTGCAATTTACTTTGTCTGCATGGAAGTGTTTTATGTGAGCAAATTTTAATGTGTTGATTTAATTTGTTGTTTTGTTGTGCTTGTGCTGCTGCCTTCTTGGCCAGGTCTCCCTTGTAAAAGAGATCTTTGATCACAATGGGTTTAACCTGGTTAAATAAAGGTTGAATAAAATAAAAAAAATACAGTATATTGCCAAAAGTATTGGGACACCTGCCTTTACAGACACATGAACTGTAATGACATCCCATTCTTAATACATAGGCTTTAATATGGAGTTGGCCCACCCTTTGCAGCTATAACAGCTTCAACTCTTCTGGGAAGGCTGTCCACAAGGTTTAAGAGTGTGTTTAAGGGAATTTTTGACCATTTTACCAGGAGAGTATTTGTGAGGTCAGGCACTGATGTTCGGACGAGAAGGCCTGACTCAGAGTCTCTGCTCTAATTCATCCCAAAGATGTTCTGTTGGGTTGAGGTCAGGGCTCTGTGCAGGCCAGCCAAGTTCCTCCACATCAGACTTGCTCATCCATGTCCTTATGGACCTTGCTTTGTGCACTGCTGCGCAGTCATGTTTGAACAGGAAGGGGCCATCCCCAAACTGTTCCCACTATGTTGGGAGCATGAAATTGGTGTGCTTTACACCACTGCATCCGATGTTTTGCATTGCACTTGCTGATGTAAGGCTTGGATGCAGCTGTTCAGCCATGGGAACCCTTTCCATGTAGTTCTCTACACACTGTTCTTGAGCTAATCTGAAGACTACATGAAGTTTGGAGGTCTGTAGCTATTGACTCTTGGCAACATCTGCACATTGTGCGCCTCAGCATGCGTTGTCCCTGCTCTGTGATTTTACATGGCCTACCACTTTGTGTATGAGTTGCTGTTGTTCCCAATTGCTTCTATTTTGTTATAATACCACTAAAAGTTGACAGAGAAATATTTAGTAGCGAGGCAATTTCACAAACATAAGAACATAAGAAATTTACAAACGAGAGGAGGCCATTCGGCCCATCAAGCTCGTTTGGGTAGAACCTAACTAATAGCTCAGAGTTGTTAAAATCTTATCTAGCTCAGATTTAAAGGAACCCAGGGTTTTAGCTTGTG
>JAODKC010000039.1:18140506-18150612 GCA_026777985.1 Mormyrops attenuatus | reverse complement strand
AGTTAAAATATTGGAAGAAACTTTTATTGTCATCCTTAGCCTCCAATGCAATCTTTCTTTCTACATTCCTCTTGGAGTCTAATGTTGTTTTTTAACTCAACCTGTAGATTTAGATACTGCTTTAATTTGAAGTCATTATTTATTTTCCATTCGCGGAACAGAGCACAGGTGTCATTGCACAGGTGGCATCCTATCATGGTAATACTCTTGAATTCACTGAGCTTCTGAGAGCAACCCATTCTTCCATAAATGTTTGTTGAAGCAGTCTACATGCCTAGGTGCTTGATTTTATACATCTGTGGCTATGGAATTTATTGGAATACCTGAATCCTATGATTTGGATCCCACCAAATACTCTGTTCATTCTGCAATCCAAAGACATGCAGTTATATGAAATTGTGTATTTAATTCTGCATAATTGAGATGTGTGTGTCCTGTGATAGGCGAGCATCCTGTCCAGGGTGTACCCCAACCCTGTGCCCTGTGCTGCCTGGGACAGGCTCCAGCTGCCCCTTCCCTGTAAGCTCAGATAAGCAGCTGGATACAGGAATGACTTCAGTTCATTGATGTAGGGTGGGGCACAGGGTTCTCTGGAATGCCCACTTGTCCAGGGTGATGGCTGTTTGTGTGTGTGCTTCCTTCCTATTTACAATAATCAAAACAAACTTTGTGATTGGTTGGCATTTGCCCAATCATGGGGTGGGTGAAGCTTGTGTTTGGATGGGCTTGGCCCACCTTGGGTCTGGCAGAAAGATAAATGGATAATGTAATTTGACCAAGCCTTGAAAATATTCTAGATTTTCCTTTCAAAGTTGTCTTTTCCCTGCAAAGAGTAAAAATAGTTCTCTGAATGATTTAGAAAAGACATATTGAGAACACTCATGTTCCCTATGGGTCATTTTCTGAAGAATTGTTCAGAAGCTAATAGTTAAAAACTCAAAATTACAAATTCACTACAAACACATAACGGATCCCCCCATTCTGTCACTCTTATTCCTTAATTCAGATCACGTTTTGTTCTCAGTGAAGCTTCAGTCTGACCTACGCCCTCTACAACTTTCACCACATCCTTAGTAATATTTCTTGAACAGGTATCTATTTATCTATTTAGGGCTGAACAATATTGGAAAAAAAACATATTTTTGGTTTTTGTAGTTGCCATTCATAATGCATTTTAAATGACAAAATCTTTATTATTTAAATTTATTTTTAAATCTGTCTTACATCGCATCCTTTCACAAAGTGACTGTTGCATGTGTGCCCACTGTGATGTCATGATATACATTGCGCCATGCCAAATTCAGTCCTCCTTCAATATTAAACCACTCCCACGCCACTGCTGTAGTGTTTGTTGTGCATGGCTCAGGATTGGGCTGCATGCTCTTGATATTCGTTCATTTATACATCAATACTACAGAAATGTAACCATTTATGCTCTTGTAACACTCATAATTTAACATTTTGAACTTCTGGAACAAGAATCCTTTTTCACTTTTTCAAATGCAAGTGCAGTACTCTATCTGGCTTGCGAGAATTCTTAATAGTGTTTGTAGATTGTGTTTAGAAGGCAGGAATAGAAGCAGCAGATCTAAAGTTAAAAGAAGTGACATTTATTTAAAGCCCTTTCTAATTAAGGCAGAGATTATCACATTGTCCCAACTTTCATAACAGGGACTTAACACTCTCAACGCAGTGTCAGGTTATTGACTCAATGCACTGCTCTGTTTCTCATATCGAACATTCACCACACTGATCACTTACTGACAGCAGACTCATTACACTGACCCCATTCTTATACCAAAGACTCACTGCACAGCCGTGCTGCTAAAAGGAAACACTCACCGCACAGCCCCCATCAACAGAAAAACGCTACTTCCCCCACTAAAACAACATGTGTTGGACTTTCATTAAGTACTGAAAATAAGAATAGTTCTTACTTTTGCAATTGGGCACACTGCTGCTCCAGGTACCATCTTTTTCGCATTCAATTTGATAATGATCAATCTCAGTACCATCCTGTATAAGAAACATTGTTAAAGTTAAATACATGTTGTGCATCTAGACAAACTTCTGCAAAGAATTTTCAAAAAGGCGAGTAGATGCAGGCGCATATATGACCCCTTGCTGCAGTGTTCTCAATGGAAGCACACCACCAAAAGCTATTAGAACTTCTTACTGGTCACACAATGAGGAAATAATGCAGAACAACTGGCAAATGTTTAAAACATGCCTAAACACAATCCTGAGAAGCTTTTTGTCACATGGAAGTTTTGCCACAAGGAAACCAAAAGAGGACTTCTGTTTCCTAGAGATTCGGCTTTCAATTTCAAGGCACTTGAACTGGAACTGTGCCCACAATTCTCCGTTTTGAGACACTTGAGGTCAAAGCCTGAAAGATTAAATATCTACAGTGATGTTTCAGTGCATCATTATGTAACAGACAGGGTACTGAACAGTACCTTAAACTTATATAAAATTTTACTATTTTATTATCTTGCATAAATCATTGAGTAACATCTGCTTTGTATTGTGACATTCCTGTTTTTACTGTTTTTTTAATGTGTGGTCATGTTTACTTTCAGGCAGGCAGTAGTTTTAGTTATAGCACATAAAAATGAGCAGAGTCTTACCTTTAACACTTTGTAGCCAGGATCACAGGTAATTAGGACATGATTTTTAAATGAATAATGGGGAAGAAAAGGCTCCAACTGGCCATGGACTGGGGGGTTTAGAACTGGACAGTTACTTCCTGTCAAAGAGAGCTGGGTCATACATGATCTAAACATGATCTCTACTTTTTTGTAAAGCATAATCTGGGAAACTCACCATCAGCAGTATAGGACAGTCTCCAGCCAATGTTCTCGCCTGAACTGTCACTGTGGAAGAAAACCTGAACATGGTTGCTTCCTGTCTGGATACGATCTGGAGGCTTGTCACCACAGAATGGACCAAGCTCTTTCTGCCCAGTCTGAATCTGTAAATTAGACTATCTTCATCACCTTGAACATAAGTACATGTATCATTGTTATTTGAATTATTCACATTTAATTCCTTTAGTCTCCAATAGTTTACTATTCTTTAGTTGAATTTTCATGCCGTTTCATAGACACGTACTCTGTAAGAACGTATACAGGATTAGTATTTATAATGAGAGGCCAACAAGACTTTATGATTTAATAAGTGGGAGGAATCTTATCTATTACTGATATGTTTTAAAAGCTATTCATTCAATACACTGTGAGGATGCTGATATGTTGCCTTTCCAGATGTACAGTCCACCACTAATGCAGTCACACTAATGCATAAAAAGGTGTTGAACTGAACAACTGTGTTTCCCACACATACATACTTCAGTTAAAAAAGTAAGACATTCTCCTGTCCTCTTAGTATTTCTGGTAAAGAGTGATCTAAATTAAATTAAGGCTTTAAAAAAACTATGTTGCAATTTAATTTATATTTGTATGTTTTATATTTTTTTTCCTTTTTTAACGCCAGATTAAAATATGAATGTAGTACCTTATGTAAAGTATTAAAATTGTATAGCTCTATATGTGTAAATAGGTTAAGCACTGTAAGATGCACTAGATCAGGGGGGTATTCCATGAAAGTAGCTAAAGAAAGCCAGACTGCCCCGAAAAAGTCAAACTCAAACTAGCAGCATCTCTAAACTTAGCCTTATGTTGTTCCACTAACGCAGTTCAGCTTTAATTAATCAAGGGTCATACAAGACAGACTTGCATAGTCTCACTTAGTGTGCACATCCGAGATATTTATGAAGCTCAGATGAATGGTTGAATGATAGATCGATCAAATGAGTCGCAAAGCGTGTAAAACAAGAGAGGTGTTTTTTTCCGCCGCAGAACAAATGCTGCTGATGGAGCTGTATGAAAAATGCAAAGATGTAATCGCTAAAAAAGGAAATACTGTGGCCATAAATACAGCCAGGGAGTTGGCTTGGCAATAAATTGCAGACAGACTAAATGCGTAAGTTACGTAAATGTTACAAGGGCTTAGTACAGTGGCATGGTGGTACAGTGGTTTAAGCTGTTGCCTTACACCACGAAAGTTGCTGGTTCGATCCCCATAACAAATGGGTAACCTTCTGGTTTGACTTCATGTGTGGTTATTCTGTATAAGTAAAATTCTTTCAATCGCTTATGTGTGAAATGTTCTGGACAAATAAGCATATCTTGTCTTTGCTATTTTACTAATAAACTAATAAAAGTACAGTGACTAAACAAAATATAAAAATATCTTCCTGTTCATATTATTTTAACCATTTTTTTTTTCAGTTTCTGTCATTGCATTGCATATGTACTAAACAAATAGAAATAACAATATAAAATATAGCTGAAAGCAGCTGTCACGCCCAGCCCTGATCGCCCTCCTGTGGACCACACCTCCTCATTAACCCCGTTTGGAATCCTCCCGTTTACCTGCTGTTGTCAATTTCCTGCTCGTTTCCTTGTGTATTTAGTTTGCGTGCTAGTCCGTATTCCCCAGATCCGTCATTGTATTGTTGCTGACGTTTGTCCCGTATGCTCCCCTGTTTGCCTGTCTCCCCGCAATAAACCCTGCTTTCCCCGCAACCTGGGCTCGCTCGCCTACTTCCCTGCTCGCCGCCAGCCTGGTCGTGACAGCAGCAATAATGGGGCCAAGCACAGTACCATGATATAAATACCAGGGAAAGAAATTCAGTAAGAGGAAATTAAAGAGCATAGGAATATATGAACATAGATCATATATGAAAAGAGAACACACTGAATGAAACATTCAAGAAAAACTGCAACAGCAACAGATCAAGGACCAGTATGGGAAGTGAATCACTGAGTAAAAAGATATGTTTTTAAATTCTGCCTAAAAAGGGACATGGAAGATCTGAGGTTTTGTGGTAGTGAGTTCCAAAGTTTTGGACCTAAAAAACTGAAGGCCTAGCCACCCACAGAAGACAAGCAAAGGCAAAGCACCACTAGAAGATTAGTATCTGCAGACCTGATTGAATGGGCAGGTATATAAGGGAGGAAGAGCTCTGCAATATACTGGGGAGCAAGACCATGTATGACCATATATGACAGTCATCAAAAAAAGTTTATACTAGATAAGGAAAGCTACACGTTGCAAGTGTAGTTTATTAAGGGGGTGGATGTGAAGATATTTTATTGTTAGTGAGAACTCTAGGAGTTATCTTCAAGGCTGAAAGGTCAGGAATAATCCAATAAGAGGAATGGGAGAAGGGGACAGACTTGTGCTTAATAGGAGTGTGGACATCAAGAGCATTAGACATAGCCTGGGTATAGGTAGAGAGAATCTCAGAAGGACAGGATTGATTAGTAACATCTGAGAGAGAAGCTAGAAGAGAACAAAAAAAGGTATGAGTGTCAACAGAATTTAGATGAGAATAGGATATGGTTTGGATAGGATATCCTGTTTGGTGGCTTTGACATCAAATTCATTGGATGACAGTGGCTATATAATTTGATGTAGCACAATGATTTGAACAAATTTTGGTCCAAAGCCTCTGTAGATGATATATACTAAATTTGATGTTGATGGAATCAATGCCCTAGGACAAGTTTGCAAAAGGAGGTTTTTTGAAAAACTTCAAAATGGTGGAAAATCCAATATTTAACATCAATGGGTGAATTTGAATTGGGACGACCGAACAATTCAAGGGAAAAAAACAATGTCAAACCTACGACAAATAGTTCAAAAGTTACAAGCAAAAATGTACCTTGAAATTTGGCCTGATGTTGGTGCTATTGGCATAGATAGATTGACCCCAAATTTGGTGACTGAATACATTGGACTGCCCTTCCAATGTAACAAATTCTAAAAAAAAATCTACCAAGCAGTTCTTTGGGCTGCCATAGACTAGGGTAAAATAATGCTGGCGGGGTGCATGTCCCAGCATATCACGCATGCAATTGTAAATAGCCTCCGTCTGTAACAGTAAATAGCCCTTGTTCTACGGTTGGTGTTAGTAGTTGCATTTCCCTATTGTCATGCGCGTTTTGCCTGTACCTTGTGTGTACCCTGTCTGACCCTTGCATGTACTTGTGTAGATCTCCCACCGTGTGTGTACCTTGCAGTTCAGCATCTGACCACTTTGTGTTTCGACTGTGTGTATTTGGTTCAGTGCTGGTTGGATGCCTATGACAGTCCTGTTCAGGACTTCAATAAAGAGTGTGTTTTGTTCCAGCAAGCACATGTCCTTGTTCTTCACTGCACTTGCAATGCCTTGGTCCTCCCGGCGCTACATTAGTGTCAGAAGTGGGATGCTGGAAGCCAATGCACTGGCGCCGCTGCAGCGGGCAGTCTTTGACATCATCCTACAAGCCTGCTTTAGCCTGGCGGATTTTGAGACAGCAAGAAAGCAGCAGCGCTGGAGAAGCAGCGATGCTTCTCGGACGAGTACGTTTGTCTACAGGTGCTGCAGGAGAGAGGGGCACTGGGCGTGCCATTGCCCAGACAGCTGGATCAGAGCTGCTGGCAGATGGGCAGGGAACACCGGAGCAAGGAAGGCACCCTCCGCTCCATCATAGACGCACCGAACCCACACAGCACACCCAGAAGTCACTCCTGCCAGGTTGTCAGGCTCACGTTGGAAACGGCGACATCGCTGAGCGAGGAAAGCAGGCCCTTCTGCGGATTGTGGCCACTCACCGGCCACCGAGTGCTCCTCACTTGTCAATTGTGAGGAGCCGCAGCCCGACCGTGAAATGGCACTGCTGGGCGTAGAGGAGGTGTGTCATGGTTTGGAGAACCAGCTGGCCCAGAAGTGCCATGGACTGCTGGAGGTGGAGGCCCAGCACATGCAGAAGATCCGCGCGGCATGAGGAGGAGGCCTGCTTGGCACGCCTGCAAGAGGCCATCCACCTGGAGCAGGAGCAGCTGTACAGGGCCTTCTGACCCTGCAAGCAGAAGGCCCCACGGCAGGACCCGCCTGTCACACAACATCAAGGCCCCTCTAAGCAGGGTAGACAGAAGGGCTGGGGCCAGAAGGAGGTTGCACCACCGGCAGTCTCTAGCAGCCCCATGTGCTGGCTGTCCCTGGGGTAGGAAGCTTAGCGTTGGGAGTTGCTGGGTGTGGGGTGCCCCAGCCAGGTAGACCCCCTAGAAGCGGTATTAGGACCCCATAAGGCACGGAAGAGGAATGGTCGGCACCAGGGGGGATCTGACATGCCAGCATCACCCAGCAGTTAGCCACATCAGCACTTGGGGTGCTACCTGCCCCGTCATTGGAGGCAACGCACTGTTGGCTGCCAGTGGACCCCTGGAACTCGCTACGGAACTGAGGTGGGGGCTGGGAGTGGTAGTCGGCAGGACAGTTAACCTTTGAGGAAGGGGCAGTGTAGCACCAGCAGGGTACATGTCCCAGCCAGCCCCGCATGCAATTGTACATAGTCCCTGTCTGTAATTGTAAATAGCTCTTGTTGTACGGTTGTTCTTAATGGTTGCATTTCCCTATTGTCGCTCTTGTGTTTGCCTGTATCCTGTCCGATCCTCAAATGTACTTAGCGTATGTAGATCTCCCACCGTGTATGTATCTTGCAGTTTGCCATCTGACCACCTTGTATTTCAGCTGTGTGTTTTTGGTTCGGCGCTCATTGGGTGCCTATGATGTGTAGCCTTGTTCCGGACTCGATCAAAGAGCATGTTTTGTTCCGGCAAGCAAGTCTCACAATGCCTTGGTCCACCAGGTGCGACAATAACAATACTGAAAAAATTCTAAAGATTACAATAGGTGCCTGGCAACTATGGTGCTTGGCCCCGGAATATGGCTACAAGCAGCAATAATGGGGCCAAGCACACTA
Organism: Mormyrops attenuatus; assembly: GCA_026777985.1. NCBI lineage: Eukaryota > Metazoa > Chordata > Actinopteri > Osteoglossiformes > Mormyridae > Mormyrops > Mormyrops attenuatus. The sequence goes on along the minus strand of JAODKC010000039.1, from coordinate 18,142,798 downwards.
CCATGGCATTATGCCATGGAAATTCAGAAAGAGGACATACAAAATCATAGGAACATATGAACATAGATCGTATACCATAAGCATAAACATATTGAATGATGTTTACAGTATGCAGTAATTTACAGTATCTTTCTTGCACATTCCCTTGCTCTTACACTATCACTGCGTCCACTGGCAAGTACTGTTCCACAAAACAGTTACTCTGTAGTGATTAGGATTCTTAGTAGCTTACCTTTCATCATTATTATTATCATCAAAATCACTTGAGGCAGTTACTCATCTGCAACCTGGAGGGGGCAATCCACCATTTTCGTGTTGAGAACCATGACCTCTGAGTTAGAGGTGTTAATCTTCATCCCAGCTGCTTCACACTCAGCTGCAAACCACCCCAATGCACACTGGAAATCACTGCTCAATGACACCAACACAACAACATTATCTGCAAAATGCAAAAATGTGATCCTTAGGTCACCAAACCAGATACCCTCCACCCGTTGACTGCACCTGGAAATTCTGTCCATAAAAAATGCAAACCGAGGCAGTGAAAAATGGCAGCTCTGACAGAGTACAACACCCACTGGGGACAAGTCTGACTTTTGATAGCAATGCAAACCAAACTTTCACTCTTGATATACAGGGACGTAACCACCCAAGGGATACAGTTGTATGCCTTTTCCAACTCCATAAAACTCACATAGACTGTTTAGGCAAACTCTCCAGCATTTTTGTGAAGGTATAGAGCTGGTCCACTCTTCCATGACAAAATTCACATTGTACCTTGTAGATCTGTGGTTCAACCAACGGATGGATCTTCCTCTCCAGTACCCTGGCATAGACCTTCCCATTGAGCCTGATAATTGTGAACCCTCTGAAGTTGGAACACACCCTCCATTCCCCTTACCTAAAAACTGGGAACAGCTTGCCCATTTGCCAGTTCATAGACACTGTCTCTATTCTGCACACAGTGTTGATGAGGTGTGTCAGCTTTGACAGCCCACCAACATTTACAGCCTTCAGGAACTCAAATCTCATCCACCCCTGGACCCTTACCACCAAAGAATTTTTTAACTACCTCAATGATCTTGAGGTCAACAGCACTCCATCCCTGCTGTAAATTGTATGGGCAAAGCCCTGTTTTCCCTTCATGAGTCCCCTGACAGTTTGGCAGAATTTCTGTGAGGCCAAATGAAAGTAATTTTCCATGGTCTCACTGAACTAATCCCAAACTCAAGTTTTTGCTTTCGAAACTGCCAATGCTGCACTCTGCTAGGCCTGCACATACCTGTCAGCTGCTTCCGGAGTCCCACAAGCTAACTAAGCTTAGAAGGCCTCCATCTTCAGGCAGATGGCTTCCTTCACTGCTGCTGTCCACCACCCAGGTTTGGGGATTGCCTACAGCCAGAGATCTGCACAGAAGCCTCAGCAAAGGACACATGGAGCATGCTCTACTTGGGCTAAATTTCTTCCTAGAGAAATTATGCCAAAGGTGTCACTTAAAGGTCTTCCAGATAGGGACCTCTGCCAAATGCTTCCTGCACACCTTCACTATACATTTAAGTCTACCAGGTCTGTCCGGTATTTTCTGCCATCTAACAAAAAAAGGTATGAGTGTCAACAGAATTTAGATGAGAATAGGATATGGTTTGGATAGGATATCCTGTTTGGTGGCTTTGACATCAAATTCATTGGATGACAGTGGCTATATAATTTGATGTAGCACAATGATTTGAACAAATTTTGGTCCAAAGCCTCTGTAGATGATATATACTAAATTTGATGTTGATGGAATCAATGCCCTAGGACAAGTTTGCAAAAGGAGGTTTTTTTAAAAACTTCAAAATGGTGGAAAATCCAATATGGCACACTTTAACATCAATGCGTGAATTTGAATTGGGACGACCCAACAATTCAAGGGAAAAAACAATGTCAAACCTACGATAAATAGTTCAAAAGTTACAAGCAAAAATGTACCTTGAAATTTGGCCTGATGTTGGTGCTACTGGCATGGATAGATTGACCCCAAATTTGGTGACTGAATACATTGGACTGCCCTTCCAATGTAACAAATTCAAAAAAAAAATCTATTCATATTAATAGCTCGACATAATTTGCTGTAACATAAACTATCGATGAACTGATAGGAACGCTCATTTAATACTACCTATCCCCCAGAAAACAAGCCTTCTGTATGTAATTTGTGATTGACGAGACGGGGGGGCCCGGCCCAGCCGGGCCCCCCCCGGCCCCGGGGCCCCCGGAGAGGGTGAACACCGGGGGGGGCAGGCGGGGGGA
>JAODKC010000039.1:18125765-18136113 GCA_026777985.1 Mormyrops attenuatus | reverse complement strand
CCCTCAAACACGCCTTCGGTTGTTACTTTGTGATTGACGAGCCGCCCCCCCCCCCAACCCGCTCACCCCCCTCACCCCTGGACCTCAGTATTTTTCAAACCCTGGCTACGATCCTGCTCCTAATCACCTCACGCCACATTAAGAACGGGTATGCTCCTTTTAGAGAGCTGTTCACAAGGTATTTCTTTCACTCACCCATCATCAGTTGCCCCTGTTTATGCTAGCTGGATATTTTCATTTTACCTGTGGTATCTGGGATTATATACAATGTCACAACCGAAGTGCTCATGTTGTTTATAGCCAGGAAGGAATACCATAGGTCTCTATCAAAATTCTTCCATTTGGGTTTCAAAGTACCGTATAAATTAACACAATCTAAGAAATAATAATGCACTATGACTCTAAAATTCACATTTGTTGACACATTAATATGTTTAGGCTTGTGGTTACTTTCGAAATTTGTAAATGGATAGGCAGGTCCTAACTCACCTTTATATAGTCATAGGGACAGGTGATTTCTGGATGGTCCTCGATGTCAAAAGTGTCATCAAATTCCAGACTGATCAGAAATCCATCCTCAAGCTCAATGTGGTATGTGCAGTCAGTACTCTTGGGGTAGGGGTTTGGGAAATTTACACTAGAGAGTACTCCTGTCCGCTCACTGAACAAGCTGTCAATGCACTCAACTGTAATGACAGAAGGGTTTTAAACACATTACAGAACACATTACTCAAGAAATATAAATATACAACAAACAACAGAAGCAGACAAATAAAGATGCACAGCACTCGAGAGTCAGCTCTGTCTCGTACAGGAACATAGCTGACAACTCTCGGGTTTCTGGCCCCCTGAACTATCTACACACATTTTTATCATTTCAGACTTTAACTTTAGTTAACACAAATATTTACATTTTCATCTGAACGTTATCACTTAAACTAAAGAGAGCTCTACAAAGACAAAAAACAGACCTTTCAAAAATGTCCAATCTACATATAAAAAACACAATATATAAATACAAGTGAGATAAGACACACAGTCATGCTGCTACATTTTTAAAAATTTTATAATTTCTATACAACAAATTTAAAAGTAGAACATAAACATGAATAAAAAGATGAATTGTCAGTATCTTCAAATGATTTGAAGCAGAAGCTACTAAATAAGAATTTACAGTGAGGCAGTTTTTTGCAAAAGCATGAAAGACTTCATGAATTTAATGAATATCCATTGATGTGGACAAACCAATAACATAATTCCTTAAATAACCAAGAGAAAAGGCTGAGACAGATATGTAGCATGGGAAATGAGGAGACTAGTAAGATCGGCACAATTCTGAAGAAGTGTATCTGTTGGACTGTTTATTGCAGTTTACATGGAGTTCACCAAAATACTTAAGTAAACCTTACAGGAAATGCATGATTGCAACAACATAAGTCAAAGTTTGCATGTGTCAGCGCATTAATCAAAGTAGTGACACCATGTACACATAGAAATTTATAAGAGCACATTCTCATATTATGTCTGGAAGGACACCTGTTTATTGACTCATCTGATACCAGGTAGTGAGTTTTAAATTGTAATTTGGAAATAGCTCAGTGTCAAAACCTAGAAAATAATTTATTTTTTAAATTATACGTTTTATAATAAATGTAGAAAAATGTTTACAAAACACCAGGAGTTAACATGATTTTATGTTGACACACATGGTGTTTCAGATACAATGATAATAAATTGCAAACTATATATTTTTTTGTGTTAGGGGAAGGTATTATCTAATAATGCTTGGCTTGCATCCATCCATTCAACTTCTAACTGCTTATCCCAGTCAAGGCTGCAGGGCCAGGAGCCTATTCTAGGCAGCATAGGGCTCAAGGCCAGTGTACCCCCTGGATGGGATGTCAGTCTTATGTAGGGCACATACACGCTCACATACTATGTATAATTTAGATACTTGAATTAGCCAAGCCGGGGTGCGTTTCCCAAACAACAACAGAAGTGAGCATTAACAATGCATCGTACTATGGTAGTTCAAACTAACCAACATCCGAAGTACGACTGTTTCCCAAAACCGTCGTACCACAGTAGTTAGTTGGTTAGGACTACCGTAGTTCGAACTACAATGCTTCCAGCGCTGATTGGTCAGACTCACGGTGAGTCGTGCGCAACAACTAACAAACTACTTTCACAGTCAGTCGCGTACAAAAACTTGAGAACTGTGTAATATCATATAAATATATAATAATCACATATATATATATAAATTTATTTTGTCGGTCACATAACACAAATAATATGAAAACTTGCAATCACGCCAAAATAATGCAACGCTTCTTGGAGTGGTAAACCGAAGAACTTTTAGCTATGACACTGCATTTTCTGAAAGACGCTCCATCTATAATTATGCTTTTCTGATTGCGGTTCATTGTGTTTCAATCACACTACGAACACTTACAAATTCCTGGTCCGAAGTGGCTTACAGAATGTTAGTGGCTGACTGGAATAGACAGGTGCGTGTAATATCCAAACATCACAGACTTCATTTCCTGAGTACAAAGGCATGGATTATTATTATTATTATTGTTGTTGTTATTGGGTTTTATTCTTTTCTTTTCATTTATTAATGTCTTTTTTTATATATTTATCTATTTTTTTTATACATGTGGCGAAGTATACCATATGGCACAATGACTGGGAACTGGGTACACAACATCCTTTACCGAGCAATACACACCAACTGCATATGCTACTACAGGGGTGGGCAATCTTATCCAGAAAGGGCCGGTGTGTTTGCAAGTTTTTTGGGGACCAAAAACCAGTTCGACCAGTTCTTCAAACCCGGGTGTGCAAACTCTTCAGTAGATCAGTCCTCTACGTACTAAGTACGGAGTTGCAGTGAAAAGCTGCATGCCTAACGGCCCTCATACCGTACTTATGACCAGAGACCCACACAACAATTTTGTTTCAAAGTACACTTTCAGACCACTTCACATTATATGTGATCGTAGAGCTAAATTTTTCCTTATTAGATATTAAAGATTATTAAATTTCTAACTTACACGGTGACTATCTTTTATTTTTTTTAAAAAGTTTTATTAACAACCAAGAGGTACAACTGTTAGTTTATAACAATGTGACTACCCTTCTTGGACTGTATTTTCCACCATTGCTGACATATTTACCCGGAACTATGCTTCTAACTACAGCTCGAGAGCTGTAGTTTGAACTACGCAACTTAATGATGGTGTTTTTGAACTTTAGTTCGAACTATGGTTTCGGGAAACACCTGCGTCGTTTAACGATGCAGCGTACTACGTAAGTCTGCAGTATCATTACCTCCGTAGTTCAAACTACGGTTTCGGGAAACACCTGCGTTGTACTTACATAGTTCGAACCACGTAAGTTGCTAACGTAGTTAGCAACTATGGCTTTGGGAAACGCACCCCTGCTTTGGACTGGAGGAGGAAACTGGAGCACCCAGAGAAACTTGTGTAACACAGAGTGAACCTACAAACTGCTCATGTGAAAAGCTGAGTTGGGATTCAATCCCAAAACCTGAAGATAGGAGGCAACAGCGCTACCTTTTGATCCACGGTCCTACCACCGCCTTGCAAAAAAGCAATTTCCACACAATTACAAAACTGATGAAAAACCTGATTTATGATTAGCATTTTTAGCCTTACCTTTACAAGTTCTGTTATCATAGTGCAGCAAGTAGCCATAGCGACAAGAGCAATAATAGCCACCAATGAAGTTGTGACAATAGTGGTCACATGTCAGCTCTTCATCATTCCTGTCCTGACATTCATCCACATCTACCAGGGAGGAAGATCAGTCACACAGGAGTAATGTTAGTGTGTAGATTTGTTTTTTTGCCAGCACTGTCTTTCTCCTGAGCCTGTTTCTTACCTACTGCACTGTAATGGGCCTTGAAACCAGAGAAGCTCTCTTCGTCAGAGAAATCAGACCTGAATGTCACAATGAGAGTATTTCTAGGAGAACTAATGACTTGCTCTCCAGGCACCAGCTCTGTGTCTGTATTTTCCCGTCCACAGAATGTGGCAAGCACTTCCTGTTCAGCTTCCAGCTGTAAAATAAATGTGTAGCATTTAGAATGTTGAAGTAGTCAAAGAGTGCTAGATGGAATGAGGGACAAGTCTTATCCACAAGTATCTTTTTTAAACACCATTTGCTGTGCTGTAGAGCAACTGCATGAGAGCTGTGCTTGAGAAAGAAATTAAACTATTTAACGCCATTCAACAATGATTTCTGACTTTGCCCTATACACACAGAGATCTCTGTAGATTCCCTGAATATTTGAATAATATTATGCACACTATAGGGTGAAATACTGAAATTTGACTTTGCAAAATCCTGAAATCATTTGTTGAGAAACGTCAGATCATTACATTTAATGCAGTTTTGCTCAAAGAGGCAGGCGTCAAGCCCCTCCTTGCTCATAAATGGTTGGATACTCATGGTATCACTGAGTGTGAAAGTCTCACCTATCCTAGATGCTAGTCTTACGCTGGTCCTGTCCCAACTTTTTTGAAAGGTGTCATAAGCACCTAATATGGAATGTATAAAACTATTAAGTTTAAATGTTTTATGGGTTTTAATTTAACACAGGTGAGAGAGGGTGGACAAATCACTGCTTTCTTTTTTATATGCATTCTATATACTTTCCCAGATTTTTCAGAATTAAGGTTTCTAAGAAATGAATTAGGAGACAGATAGGAGACACTAGGCTTGAAACAAGTTTAAGGGAAGATGCTACAGAAAAATATTGTGAAATTGATGCAAAAGACTGCTGTAATAAAAGGTGTTCATTGGGAATTTCTTGGGGACAGAGAATAAAGAGAATGGGTAATGGATACTAGGGAATAAAAGAGAGACAAACTACCATATGGAAGCTATGTTTGGCGATTAGCATGAAGAAACTGTATTGTTTTTACAACAGTGAAGAATTCTCCTCAAGGTAAACCTGAGGGATAGAACACCTGAACTTTTAACTTAAAAGACAGAAATAATTTGTAGTTATGAAATCTGATATAAATGTGATATGCATGTTTATTAATAGTCTACTAAAATACACAATGCAATATATGCATGGTTTCTTATTATATTATTTATATAATAGTTTTACATTTAGGAAATCCATTTAGGAATGACTTCTTTTCCTTTTGGTCTGGTGTTTCGTAACAGGTGGCAGAACCAATATGCCGCAGTGTTTTGCGAGAAAGCAAATCCATGAGCTTGCCCCACCCTGTGGTGCATGCCCTTTTGTGTATAACAGCTGCTATGCAACTCTATGGGGGCAGGATCTGAATATGAATATAGCACAAGAACTTGCAGCATTGAATCTGCTCATGTGGAATAAATGCTATTAACTCTGGCTTCTGTGGGATGTTCTCCTTGTTAAACATCGTCTGTAGAAGCAATGAGACTTCTACTGTGGAGTCTGATCTCGGCAGTTCAGATAACTGCTTCTGACAGCTGGTGGGGAAAAGCCATTGAACAGCTATTCACAGTACTTTATAGCAGTTGTTCCATTAACAAACTAGCTAACTTCTCATTTCCTATTTCCTCTCCAACTGCTCACATTTCGTCCTTTGGAAAATATAATTTTGGCAATAATATAAAAATAACCAGCTGAACTGATAAAAATGTACAGCTAAACTAAAAATAAGAATCACATTCTGACAGAACCAAAACCAACTCTTCTATTAATTACCTAGGTATAGCTTGGGGACAGTGACCAAAATTTATTGCTGAGAATAATTTGGTGCTCATAAGGACTGCTCTGGGTGGGAGCTATTTGTGATGGAGATGAGAGGAAGGAATTTTATTTGGGGGAGTTTTAACAAAAAAACCATCAACAAAATCCCAAGTGGGGGAGAAAACAGCATAATGCTTATAATGAGAGAAAGTGTAAGGACGAGAGAAAACAAAATCAAACAAACAAGACACTTATCAACATTATGCAATAAAAGTTGTTCCTCTGTTCCCTGAATGAATTATACTCTACCTGAAACTCACTCCATGCCTCCAGTTAAACTCTGTGCCATGTCCCTACTCTCTGTACAACCTAAACATTTTTTTCCTTTTTTCTTTAGATACACTACCAGACTTATCATGAAGATTGGTACAAAGTTCTCAGTTTTCTGTGGGGGAATGACCTCTCGGGCAATTGCAACAACATGAAAAACAGCACACTGTGTAATTTCTGAAGATCCAGTATATAATCTTACCTTAACATAGTCATACTCACAGAGGTATGAGGGCTCAATGTCAAAATGCATGAAATAAAGTCTAATTTTATACCCACTAGGTACACTTATATTCCATATGACTTCTGAATCCTTTGGGTAGGATTCAGGAAAATTGGGTGAATGGAAGGTTCCATACATGTCATTCAGGATCATGGCTGATGGATGACGCAGGACTGCAAAAGTCACCAGGAAAGGCAGGACTCTGGGAAGGGAGAACAAAGCTCTCATTACTGACAACACACTTTCAGTCAGATGCTACCAAAACCAACCACTCAAAATCAGCAGGAATCATGATTGTAAATAAACTGATGACTGGCGTATGCATATGGATATTCAGTGTTTCCCAACGCACCGAGACTCTTTCTAAATTTACGACTTCAGCTCTCAGGACACACAGTGGGTATTTTCCCTCACAATACTCTCTAAATATTTAATCTGCAATTTCTGCCGTTCTAACAAGGTCATTCTTATGCATTCCATCAATCGTAATCGTATGAGTTAGTTAGAAACAAAGAGTATACTTGGTCATTATACGTTGCAACAAAACCTAGCTACACACGTCATTGTTAATATTAATATATGAAATACTTTTAAGTGGACATATATTATTGTCCCTGTTAATTTATCATTATATAATATATGAATTATAATACATGCAGTATTTTCGGGAAAAAAAACTCACCCTGTCATCGCTAAAGTTGTTTCGGATCTCTATAAGATTTCCTGTCCGAGGTCCCTGCAAAGAGCAAGATTCACATTGTTTACAAATGCATTGTTTCCTGTGTGTGACAGTGTGTGTGTGTGTGTGTGTGTGTGTGTGTGTGAGAGAGAGAGAGAGAGAGAGAGAGAGAGAGAGACTGTCGATTAAAATAAATTTAATTCAACAATACTGTGTGCTGTTTTTCATAATTAATATTGGGAATCATAACTAGCATTGGGTTCACTCAGCTTTGCCACACACCCAAATGTAATTAATGTAATTAAATGCATTTAAATAGGACGCCATTAGAATGGTACTGTTTTCCCACGTCCCTGGACAGGATAAGCGGTTAGAAAATTGATAATGCTGTTCTAGTATTATTTAGCAACTTTAAATATAATGAAGTTGCAATTCGGCACAGAATGAATTCGGATAAAGGACTATCAGGTGGAAGTGGGCCATTTAAACGTTGGCATTTGTTCATACATGAAACATTCTTTCACTGAAACTAGTCCTAAATTGAAGCTACATTGTCTCTTTAATAAAACACTAGTCCTTGGGTGCGTTTCCCGAAAGCGATAACGATAAGTAGTTCGTTATCTCGCTCATAATATCAGTCAGTAATTAGCTATTATTTCTCGAATCCTTTCATAAATAGTTAGTAATCTCGTTCTTAAATTTAGGAGTGCTCGACCCATTCATTTACTGCGTCGTTCTTTAATTAAACTTCTGCCATTCTATCCCAGAGAAGCAGAGATCGCCCGAAATAGATCACAAAACACACTGGCGCTCTTCTTTGAACATAATATCAACAACAACAACAACAATAATAATAATAATAGCCTACTCAATGTCGCAATATAAAAGTATAATGTAGGCAAAAAAATACGCAAAAGGTCTCGTTGTTTTAACTCCTTTAACATTTTGAGTCAGTTACATATCGGAGTTGTGCATCATTCAGTACTGAGTTGAAAATATCCTTAAAATTCACATTCAGTTCATAATATTGGTTCAAAACAGTAGGCAGAGTGGCAATTCACATTTTAATATAGGGAGTAGAATTAAAATGGAATTTTAGTTATCCCACTTACAAGTCATGGAGGTGTCTGAAATTCACATTGTAGGTGCATTCCTACTGTGAGAGACAGCACATAAAAAAAATTCAGGAAATCACATTGTATGGTTTTTAAAGAATTTATTTGTATTGCACTGCTGCACATAAGTATTTGAACACCTGGCAATCAGCAAGAATTCTTGCTCTCAAAGACCTGTTACTCTGCCTTTAAAAAGTCCACCTCTACTCCACTTATTAATGTATATTAGTGCTCAACACGAATATGACAGTCAAAATTCAAAATTGGCTCTAATTTTTTTGTAATCTGCAATAATTAATTTATTAATCATTAGTGTTCTGTATTGTAACTAAATGGATAAAATAATATGTATATAATAATTATATAATAAAATAATATAATATATATTATTATTAAAATAATATATATTTATTTATTTTTTAGGTCGTCGTGAGTGCTTGTCTGTCTTTGTTAATAAACAGCGCGAGCGTTATCGATAGCTGCGGGTGTTGCGTGAGCCGCGTTTCTGTCACCGTACCTTCGCATCAAACATTACCGCGGGGTAATATCTAATATCGGTAACGTTACCTCAGAAAAGGACAGTTGCTCCTGAGCTTTGCTCGGTCGTCAGTCGGGGCCGGGAGGACATTTTCCACTTATTTCCCCCTCCGGCAGTAGCCTGCTTCGAGAAGGTTTTTTGTGGTCTTTCGGCCTCCCAAGAGCAATTTCGCTTTATTTTATTTTTTATTTTTTAAGTTAAACGTGGTTTAGTAGGAAATTATTGTTAATTTGGTTATTTTAAAAGTTTAAGGTTGTTATCTCTGACCCTATCCGTATACTTTAAAAAGTTCCGTTTTAAACGCAAGTCTTAATTTAGTTTTTTATTGTACTCGGCACTTTCTTATATTACCTATACGTTAATTAAATAAAGTAAAAGTTAAATACGCTATATAAATATACTGGGCTGGGAGTGAAGGACGGGGTCATCGTGATATAGTTACGGTATTTTTTGGGCTATAAGTCGCACCTACCTAAAACCCCAAAAATGTTGGAAAAAAAACATATATAAGTCGCTCCTTTGTATAAGTCGCGGCTATAAAGAAGCACATATGCAACTAAAAGTTCGATATTTTAATAGGTTTTCATCCAGAAAAGCACTATTGATAAAAATGGCTTTGGCAGTTTAAATAAATCAAAAATCTACTAATTCGAATTTTCAATGTTAAATGTCTTAATTGTCTGTGTCAGTAAAGCCGTCAAAGTACTCATTCTCAGTGTCACTCTCAAATAGCTGAGATATTGTTGCTGGAATATCCCGGTATTGAATGTCTTCGTCTTCTTCTTCCTCTTCCTGTTCTTCTGCACCAGCTATTTTTGCATTCCAAAAGACCGCGGTAAAGATAGTTTGCAGTTTGCGATTCGGGATTCCTTTGAGTTTATCTCGACAGTGCGGTGAGGTAAACTAGGAAACACAGTGGCATTTTGTTATTCGTGATTTGTGAATTCAGATGACGTCATTCCCCACCCCGAAATCTACCGATGTTATACTTTGCCTTTTTATAGTCAAACGAGAAAAATAAAAAAACTTCACCATATAAACTGGTCCAGGCAGGCTCATTCTGACCAGTTTGATTTGTGAATTTTTTCACAGTCCTCAGATCATATGCCAGTAACTGATAAGCGCTGAGACAGAAGGGATTAAAAACACATGCCACATGCCATAGCAATATATGGGCAAAATGACCAAAATGAGAAAGTTTTGATTGGGTCAGTGTGAGGTCATTTTGGTCATTTTTAAGCCCTTGAAATGCAGCTAGATTGAGACCTTGATCCACCATAAATACTACTATACTTTAATCAATCATAAAAATATGACGTGTGAAGTCTTTCACAAATCAGACTGATCAATTTGAGGCTAGTTTGGTCTGTCTGGGTCACTTTGTCTGGCTGTTTTGGCCACTGGTCTGGGATGTAGCCCATGTATTGCTATGGCATTGGCCATATAAGTAAAAAGGTACGATATGTGAATAAATACATTTGTGAATTTTTCCACAAATCATGTTTTGTCAAAAACAAAATGGAAATTGTGATTTATTAGTAAGGTTCATGTGTAAAAACAGTGCTTTTTTCCCACCAGCTGCCTAATACATACACTGACCTATGACTGACTGACCACATTTGATTTGTGAAAAAAATCACAAATCAGACTGATCAATTTGAGCCTACTTCGGTCCTTCTGGGTCACTTTGTTTGGATGTTTTGGCCACTAGGATGTGATGTAGCCCATATATTGCTATGGCATG
>JAODKC010000039.1:18078265-18096093 GCA_026777985.1 Mormyrops attenuatus | reverse complement strand
AACGACTCAAAATTACTATCAACAAAGTAACCAGAGCGATGGACTCCATTGTGTTCAGCGAGAGCGCCGCTCTTCCTATTTATCCTGAAACCGTCGCACCATAATGACGTAAGCGTACTCCGGCACGAATGCTGAAACCCTATGTAAGTGCAGGCCAGAGGGGGAGTGGGGAGAGGGGACAATCGTACTCGGGCCCGGTTCACGGCAACCGTGCCTAGTGTGAGTACACCCTTATACTCAGATTGTTGCTGTCTGACAAAAAACACATCTCCAAACATCTATTATTTCAGGTGCCATTTCCTCAGAAACTACTTTACATAATAAACTTAAAACAATATAATGAGGTATCCTTAGCATCAGAAATTGAAATCTACACAGGTGTCAAGGAACGGTTTAATGCAGAGGTGGCCAATCTTATCCAGAAAGGTCCGTTGTGTGTACAAGTTTTTGCTGCAACTCCCTAATTAGATTACTATTTAGTGGCCTGATTAGCTGAAGAGTTCTCACACCTGGGTTTGAACAGCTGACCTAAATGTTATCCCAGAAACCTGTACGCACGCTGGCCCTTTCTGGATAAGATTTGCCACCCCTGGTTTAATGTTTTATATGGACTTGCATGGATTGTTGTTGGAGAACCAGTTTGAATAATATACAAAATAATCTCACTCTATATTTACAATCAACAATGATGTTAGTTAGCTAGCTATCTAGCTATCAATGTTAAGTTGTTAAAAATAGCGATAACAAATAATCCATACACGTGATCATTATGAATACAAATATTAACTAGTTTAAACATAAATACTTCATGAAATATCTTTACATTGGTCAATTAAATGCCAAACGCTATTAGTAGTCAGAGGAGAATGGGCATATTGCTTTTATAGTCTAAAGTCACATAAGTCAAAAAGCGGACATATGTGGTTCATTGGCTATGGGTAATTTATAATTAGGTTTTGTCAGTTTTCTACGGACCCCTGGGGCATGGACAGCTTAATTAAACAAAATTTTGCATACAATTTAGTACTTCATGAACACAAAATAATAATAATAATAAACTGTCTGTGGTCCCTCTGAATCTCCAAACTTTTCCAAATCACAGTGAAATAAAGACAGGTCTTTGCTGTTGTTTTCTGAATTGAGATATAATATTTTTATCCAGATAATCTTTTTATTATTCAGTAATGTGACCTAATCCCATTCAAAATCTTTAACTAAAACCTCATTGTAACTCAGTAAAAATCCAGTTTAAAAATGGGCTTTCAAAAATGTTACACAGATGCTGTTCATCTTTTTATGTACTTCACCAAAACAGCAATGATTCAGCTCTCCATACATAATGAAGCTGTAAAAAACAGATTTGCATCTCTGGTACAGAATCCAGTATATTTTATTTGTATGAATTGTATCATACTAACAAACAAGACCAGTCAGTGTGATTTTGAATTAAATGTACAAATTCCAATAAATTCTGAATTCAGCAGCTCCATGTGGACTGGTGAGATAACATTCTCAGCCTGGAAAGACCAGTGAAATGAGCAACACCGTGGTCAACAGACAAAGGAAGAATATAACAATGTGACTGTTATGTAAAATATTAGTTTTGTTCTTACACAGGAATGTTGGCTTAATGATCCTCATAAATTTCCAAGATGCCAGAAATTAGGCTTTTGATATTTTAATTTGATATATTTGATATCTATGTGTTCGGCCATGCACTTTTACATTTTTAGATTTATATGCTCTACTGTTTTAAGCATTTGAATACACATACTGATGAGCCAGAATATTATGACCTCCACCATGTGACAAGAAAAACATTCACTATCATGTAAAAAAAGGCCATGTCAACATCTGGGATATACTAGATGGTAAGCCTGCATTTTGTACTTGTAGTCAATGTGTTGAATGCAGAAGAAATGGGCAGGGATAAAGACCTGAGTGACTGAGTGATAAGAGCCTAATTGTTATGACTAGATGACTGTTGGCCAGTTGTACTGGTCAGAGCACCTCTGAGATGACAAGGCTTGTGGGGTGCTCATGGTTAACTGTGGTCAGTACCTACACAGAGGGACCTGAGGAGGGAAAACCAGCTGTCCGTGGCTTGGAGTGCATTAACCCACTTATACCATCTTTACCGCACATTTGGCTTACACATTTGTACTTAGACATTTTTTTCACGCCTCTGTAGCCGTGCTTTTGAAACGTGTAAATGTGCGCATTAACCCTTACTTATCTAATACGGGTTTTAAGCAAATAGCAGTTAAAGGTTTAGGATTCAAAACAGGCAGGAAATATGAAATGTACAAGTGGCATGCTGAGATGTCCTCTTTAGTGAGTTTGGTGCTGTATTATACAAAAAATCTGTTCCTGTGACTTGAAGAATTCATCACTGAATGAGCTATGCTCTTTATGAATATATGATTAGAACTATTTGTTCTTCAGGTCTTTTTTCGTTAAATAGATAGCTCAGAATGAATATATGGTATTTAAATTATTTGAAGGCCTGGTAATTGCGGTAAAAGCTCTGAAGCGGATGTCAGTACTGTACTTGTGTGATGTGTAATAAGAGAAGGAACAGATGTGAGACTTGACAGCATAAAGGCTTCTGATGGATGCTCAGGGGAGACATCTCAGCCAAAGACTAATTTTGTGTTAACAAATAGGAAATTAAGGTAATTATTCTGAACATTAGGATACACACACGCACACAGACACACACAAACAGCCACATATATGCAGACTGGACTAAGAAATTACTCTTATTAGTATTTTCCAGTTTTTAATCTTTTACATTATTGCATATCCTTGTATTTTTTTGCCTTGCTGTACCATGACATGGTAAAGGCAGGAAAAAGGTGGCAATCCACTAGTGGCTCCAAGACAAAAAGGGGGTTTATTAAAGAAACAGAACACACCGGGGTAGACAACAAAACAAAAGGACCACAAGGGGTCAGAACTAAACAGGTGAAAATAACTAACAGAACCATAGATACACCAACTAAAGGACCTGAGCAACCACAGGCAGAATACAACGTGCAGCAACATAAGCACAGTAAATGACACACAGAGTAACTTCTCACAATGACTCATTAAGGAAAAGAACACAGGCAGGCACTAAAATACAAAGAGACAACCGGGCTAACAAAGGGGCAGGTGTTACACATGAAGCAAAAACAACCAATCAGCAGAGACAACAGGTAAAACAATTAACAAGTACTGGCACAGGAAAACAGGCAACTGGTGGAACTAATAAGAAAGACAATCACTGAACTAAGAAGTTTAAGACAAACTAGGGAACAATCTGACACTAGGAAACTTAAGCAAAGTAGAATAATTACAAAATCATGGAGGCATAAAACCAAAACAACACAAAGAGGGCAAACCACAGGGAGGAACTAAGACTTGGTTGGATGGGTGCTGACCCTGACACCTTTCTCCTTTCTCCTTTAAGCATTTTTTGATGTTTTCAAAAGTAGTTGTAAATGTTTTTGCACAATAATGTGAATCTTCATGTACAATACTGCAAGACCACACCAACAACTTCAACACATCTCCCCCAGTCTATTTTACCAGGCTAATTAAACGGTTTTTATTTTGTTAGTTCTTTGAGTATTACTCAATAACATTTGAAGTTATTGATTTGATGTGTTTTAGTGAGCAATGGAAATATTTTCTAATCAAATGTTAATTCTTTGGTTATGTCTGTTGAGGACTCTTAAGAGGTGTCTCAGTATTAGAGGGACACACCACACACAGCAGATACCAGCCTGAAAGAATGATGTCACTGTAGAATGTCTAGCAAGCATAATGGGGAAACCCCTGGGTCTTGCCCCCAACACTCTGTCTACCTAGCTTTGGAAAGGCTTGGCAAGCCGAGGGCTGCATGAGGAGATAACACAGGGAATTAAATAACCTGGCTAAGACTTTTTTTGCATTTCTGGAAGGGGACTATAGGCTTGGAGGTGTCAAAAATCCTCCCTCTGCTTCCAGCATCTTACTCATCCAATGCTAATTGTGTAAAAGCTTGTTAAATGAGGTTTCTAATAAATCCTGTGTTATTCAACGTGCCTTCCATTCTAATCTCACTCTGCAGCCTGCTTCCCTCGTCATTTTCTTTTTACTTATGAACTGATTGGATTAACTACATTTTTAATGCCACTTTTTTGCTTCTCTCCCTCTCTCTCTCTCTCTCTCTCACACACACACGCACACACACACACACACAGAGTCGGGTAAACATATCTTTATGGGGACCACTCATTCATTTCTATGGGAAAAATGCTAACGCTAACTATGACAACCTGAACTCCTACCCAGCCCTAACCATAACCATAAATAACCAAGCAAAATACAAGAGTTTACTAGGAAACTGTTCCCCATAAGGGAAAAAAAACGGGTATTCATTACGTTGTGGGAACATTGTGTCCCCATACGGTAAGGTATACCCGCTCACACACACACGCACACACATACACACAAATTTTTATTGATACTTTGCCACAATAATGTCTGACCTCTTTTTTTAACTCTGTGTATTATTATTATTATTTTTTTAATAATAAATAAATATTTGACTAGCTTTTTCTAAATCCACACATCCGTCTTTTATAACCAATTATCCAGCAGAAGGTCATGACAAGCCTAAATCCGTCAGAGGAATCCTGGAAGACAAGGTGCACTGTGGATGGGATACAACTCCTGAGTAGGGCAGAAATTGAGGGCAGTTTACTGTCAGTTATCTTAGTATTTTTCGACTGCAGGTGGAATCCTGACTGCACAGGAAAACACACATAGAAAATAGGGAGAACACAATTCCGTAGAAAAGTAAGACTAAGAATACGTGCCTCATTATTTGTGAGTATAGTTGAATCATTTAGGAAAAACGGACCCGATTTTAAAAAAAAATTATTTGCTGCTGCTGAGTATGATCATGTATAACGTAAAAGAAGTAAGATTTATCAAGGAAGTCGTATTACTCCGCATTGAGCTTCTTCCACTAGGAATGCAAAGTCGTGAAAAAAGCCCATAAAACGCAAAATCATTTTTTGCCAGCGTGCTTCATACCAGGAGACTGAATTTATAAATTCAAATCACTGCCACAGTTGAATCTTATCAGTTACCTCACATAAATTTAGAGTGATGCTAGCCTACAAGTGCCGGACTTAAGTAAGACTATTATAATGGGACTTGTTTTGTGATCCTTTTGAGGGAAACGGTTAATAGTAAAAGAAAACCTAGCCAAGGAGAATGCTGACAGTAACGATAGTTTAACAGGTTGAAGTCTGAAACAGATTTTATTGAAACAAACGATTTAAAATAGTTTCTCTGTTCGAAACGATAAAGCACTACCTATGATATAATTTCATACATTTCTTGAAGATCATTTCTACTGAAGAAGGAATCGGGTATCAATAGTATGTATATTAAAAGATTTTTAATATAATTTATTACGTGTTATATTTACATTTTAAATGGTCAGTAATTTTTGGAAACCAAAAATACAAGAAATTAGCTGGAACAAGTTAACACGACGTGAAGGTTTTCCAGAAGAAATTCTTGCATCCTGCCTTGCGTTCACGGGGAGCCAAAGCGGGGCCGGCGGCTCGTTCAAGTTCGAGACGCACTTCTTCCTGATCCGCTCCGCGGGACAGGTCGTCAGGCTCCAGCGCTTCGTTCTCTACCCGCACCATTTCGGACAGCAATTCTTCTAAGGGATTTCGGGCTAGATCCTGTGAAAAAGATACCCAATCTTTGGAAGTTTATGTATGTACATTATTTCACATACATTATGGACGTCACATTAAAAGATCCGCATAACTGATAACTATAAAGACACATACCAATTCTGTGCATTAAAATATTTAACACTTTTTTATTATTGTCGGGCTCCATATAACTTTTGTAAAAGCAAATACCATGAACTGAAAACTAACGGAGCATTAAAGATAAAGCACCCTAGTAAAAGCTTGGATTATTTAGACCAAATTGGTTCGAATCCAATTTAGGCTAACTTCAGGAACGTTTGCAATACGTTCTTTGAAAATTATATTTTATTTAATGTATTAGTTGCATTTCAAGTTTATTCTTTCAGAAATATAGTTAAACGCGTAAAAGGCAGTTCACCATTATGGACATTATACTTTAATTCAAATACATTATTCTAATGCCATACCTGTTTGCTTGCAGGTGCAAGCAGCGATCTCTGGAGTAGCTGGCGCAGTTTCAGGTCCGACGGCGCTGCAGACACGCTGCTAACCGCCAGCGCTAGAGATAGGAGCGCAAGAGCGCATTGGATACGACTGGAAAGCATCCTTCCCAAGTCTCACGAACGATTTAAAGTTCAAATGTAGCGTAACTGACAAGACTGCTGCGTGACACCTTCTGTTACACAAGACGCACAAACCTGCTTTTTAAACAATTAATTTGACGTCAGCTGGAGAGGGGAGGAGCGGCTCCCTTTAGAGACCTAAGCGGCGTTGTCTCGCAAGAGATGCGGTGACTAAAGTTTCCACGAATAATTGCTACTTCCTTCGGAAATTATCATTTGTTCAGCACCTTGCTATGTCATTCATGAAGGAAGTCCGCACACGTAATTCACAAATATACGGTTGAAGGTGTCATTTATATTTAGGCCTATTTTTATATTTCCTCCAAGCTGTATAGATCTGCCATTTAAATTCCAATTAAATTGCAAGTGAATGTGTGCTTAATTGGTTCAAAATTGAATGTCCAACATTAAAATCTAACAAAATCTGACACAACACTGACAAGCTTAAATGGATGCCTTTTCCTGGGTCATTAGCTTAATTTAAGGTAACTGTCTTGTACCAATTTACATTAAAAAAGCAAATTCTTAATTATGAAACCAAAAAGGCACAAAGGTGGAAAATTATACACATGTAGTACCAAATATTGTGCCGTTGTGTGAAATGGCTGCACATAAGCTCTCTGTCACTTTCTAGGGTCCACACCTGCTGTGCTTTCCATAGCCACTCTCTTATTCAGAATGGTCAGACTGCGCAACAGCAGTTAAAGACACATTTTTGGTCTGGAGAGGAGCTGTCATTTTGGTGTTGGAGCACAAGATACCAGTAAGCTGCACTTAGACCTGGCAGTGTCTGGGTTATATTTATCACCACCTGCTTTCTCGTCGACCTGGAAAGGGGTGGTCCATGCTCTGTTGTTACTGGTGTCAGTTTCAAAGAAGAAACACCATTTAGACCCAGAGAGTACCAAATGATTCACAGGGTATCCTGCACTTTTTGAAAGCTGGTCCCGAACCAGCAGGCTGAGGGACAGCTTTTTCCATCAGGCCCCATCAGGCCATCAGACTGCTGAACATTGACCACTAGTACTTCATAGACACTCCACTGGCACTTTTTCGACACTTTATGCTCTCCATACCGCACATCATTGCCTTTTTGTCATTTTGATTTTGATTTGATTTTGAAATGTTACACATTGTAAGAGTGGGGGTAAGAAAACCATCTGTTGTTTCACACTCAGAACAAATAGCATTTGGCAGCAGGTGGTTGGGGGCAGCGTGTGGCTCAGCCATGTAAGCCTCTGTGCATATGATCAGAAGGTCACTGGCTCAAGCCCAGCTTCAGCAAAATAGTTATACATCCACAGGCTGTTGAGCAAGACTCCCAACCCTCTGCTCCATGGGCACCACTGCAGGTGGCTGCCCTTCGCTGTCAAGCTTGCTCTCACCTATATATGTGTCTGTGCATCACAAAGAGCAAGATGGGGTAGGTAAGAAAAGAATTTCCCCACAGGGATCAATAAAGTGTCATTATTATTATTCCCTTATTATTTATTTGCATCTCATTTTGTCTTTTTCACATTACCCCTGTGGGTGCTGTAATAGAATGTGTCTCAATAGTGAGTGGCATGATCCAGTTAAAATGCGAATGAACAATTAACAACCTGAACAAATGAGTTTAGTTCATTTAAGCAATGAAAAGAATATTTAAAGATCAGCAATATACAGGCAGTCCCCGGGTTATGAACAAGATCTGTTCCCTAAGTCTGTCTTTAAGTCAAATTTGTAGGTAAGTTGGAACAATGATTATTCTTTAAAAAAAAATAATAATACAGTAATAATAAAGTGACATACAATACTGTACTGTACCTTGAGACAACTAACCTCTAAAGCCGTGCAATGTTTTCATGAGCATCACAAAATAGTTCATGCATTTATTACAAACCATTGTATTTAGCTCCAATTTTTAATGTAATGGCCTTCATGGCAGTCCATTTGTAAGTATACGTTGTCTGTAAGTCAGACTTTCTTAGACTGAGCACTGCCTGTATGGACAGATCTTCTTGCCTGCTGTTTGTAAGAGAGTTTTCCAATTTAAAAATTTTGTGCCAATTTGAAAAATTTGTATGTAAATGAATTTCAGGGCGCAATCTTCTGGGCATGGTTCGAATTACGCGGGGTACTGGGGGGTATTGTACCCCCCGATTAAGACCCAGACCCCCCCAAAGAGACAAAAATAGCATTTTGGGGGGGGAGTCTTAACATTTTTCTTTTGTTGTAAAAAAAAAGAACCTCACCTTGTAGGAATATTTTATGTAAAACGATTTCAGACACCCCTAATGTGGACCGCACCATTTTAACCACCTCGGCGCTAGAAGCAGCTTAGCCAGTCGGTTGCGTCTTTCATTCTCATTGAGTGACCTGTTCGTTCTGTTCGTCTGTCATGGTACTGTTTGTCGTGCGTTGGTAAATGTAAGTGGCCAGCAGAAGTCTAGCCTGTTAAAAATGTGTTATTTTACAACCTTCATTTATTCGTTTAAGTGTTTCATCTACTAATGCAAGCTGACGTCTTTATAAGTTGAATTACTTACCATTATCCTTCTGACGCCGGTACAGTCAATGTTACTTGTTAATTAGCAAGATAAGCTAAATTCTCTATTTAAACCAGGCTTATTTGGTGAGGTAAAATCGATCATGGAAATTTTCCAAGGAGATGAACTCCTATGTTTTCATTCTCATTTTATCATGAATAAATTGTGCCTTTCTGAAATTAATTCGTGACTTAGTCTGTGTGGTTTGTTATTAGGCTGATGTTAATGCATAAGAAGGTCTAATGTTATGCTCTGAAAAAACATTACTATCAGTGAAACCTATAGGGGCAATGTAAAAAAAATTAGCTAGCAAATAATATGCCCTATTTCTTTGAATTTTAGTGGAATTGATTCTGCATTCCACAATTTCATATTTATGGACATTTTTAGAAGCTTCATCTGATAGCCCAGATACTGTTTTGCTAAACATAGATTAGATTTTATTCACAGGCACACTATGAGGAAAAGGAAAGATGGAGATATCAGACACTTTTTTGGTGGTAAAAGAAGAGTAAGTAGGAAATATTAGTGTTAAGAGCTACAGAACATTACCCTAAAAGTATAGGTGCAATTTTGCAAACTGTTAATGTGTATGAAGGAAAGTGGTGGTCAGCAGAAGGCAGGAGAGGCACAGGAGCAGGCAGCAGGGAGATGGCAGGATCAGGACCTAAAAGAAGTTTTTTGCATAAATTAGACCTGAGTTGAACACATAAACCCCATTCTTTCATTTGTATCTATTTGAAATCTCTCATTTGTACGCAAAAAATACTATGCTGTTGATATTCAGGTTGTTCTGACAATAAGACTGGTCATTTGATTCTTGTACTGTTCCTTTAGTTCTGTGTTAATATGTCCCTGCACAGTTAAACCTGTTGAAGTTCACTGCCTTTTTCAAGTTTTTGATTAAACAGTGTAACCACAATAATAACCACAATAAAAGGAGGACAGCTCAGGCATCACAAATCTCGGAGTAATTGTGTTTGAATTACTGACACTAGCACAGCCTAAAGTGGAAAATTGGTTTCTGTTGGATTTATAGATCTCTCAACCTTTCCACTGCCAAACCCCACAGGTTACAGATGTGATCTGAGAAACAGGGAGTTGGGTCTTGACTCTTGACTCTTACCACCAGGTCTTCAAAATAGACCATTTTTTTTAAATAAAGTAGGTTATAGGCTGTTTGTAAATGTACAGTATAGGCTTATTACTTTTACTAGTATACTTCTTCTAGGATAATTCCAATCAAAACCAAATTCTTTTGGATAGGGATAAGGATAATGAGATCTTCTGTATTGATTCTCATTTTGTTGCATGTCCAGACCATGACCGTGTGTTGCATAAATGTTTGTAAACACCCCCAGCGCATCTTGCACTCTTAACATTGATCCTGGAGGTGACTATTCATATTGATGCAGTAGCGGGCCATAATGGTCATAGAAGTGTTATGAAGGCAGTACCCCCCAATTATGGAAGGGTAATTCGCACTCTGCTTCTGGGTCCTTCTCAAACAAAACATGAATTTTCCCCCTTCACCCTTGTGTACTGAACAACACTAACTTTGGGGAGAGTGTAGACCACCTCAATACCCTGACTGTACCCACGGGGATTATTCTCCCCCAGTGAACTGGGTCAATCACTATTTAGTTCAAGTGTGCAGGAGACTGCCACTCTCTTGTTGGGTATCGGCGATCTGAATGCACATTGATCTTACTGTCCATCAATGGTGAAGTTGTTGCAGGTTCTGTTGCAGAAAAAGGTTTCTGTATCCCTTTTTCAGTCACATCTTCAACAGAAACGTTTGTCATTGATGAGGTGGAGTTTTGCAAGTGTAAGCATAACTGAACCGATGTATTGACGGACATGTCTGAAGAAGAAACAGCTACGGAGGCGATAGTGGGGTCTGCAGAAGTTGAACCACATGTCCTTTCCAGACACTATCAGCTGTTTGAACACTGTAGGATATTGGTCCAGTTTGTGCCATAACAGTAGTAGGAACCCACTTGGGTTCACTTTGGTAGTTTCTCGCCAGCACTGACTGTCCAGAGGTGAAAACTCTATCTTTGGCTTGTTGCCCCGGTGTGTTTCTCCTGTTGCTGTCGAACCAAGTCCTTTATTGCTGAGGGCTTCAAGAGGTCAAAAGTGGTGCACAGATCTCTCTTTAGCATTAGGCTAGCAGGAGATGCCTTTGTGGTTGCATGTGGGCTGGTACGGTAGTATTGCAGGAAATTGTGCAGCCACTGGTGTAGTGTTCCTTGCCCTTGTGAGGTTTCCAGTGCATTATTCATAGTCTGCACAAAACTCTCTGGAAGACCATAGGGAGCTGACTTTATGTGTTGCACACAATTAGCTTGTAGAAATCCAAGCATTACTTGAACCACAAATTGTGGCCCATTACCAGAGACTAACTGTGCAGGAGAACCAAAGCGATTAAACACTTCTCCAAGCTTCTCGATTGTCTTTTCAGTGGTAGCTGAATGATCTCATCATAGCCACCTCAAGCCATTTACTGTGTGCATCCACAACAATAAGGAACATTCTGTCCTCAGAGGGTCCCACAAAATCAACATGCACATGATGCCAGAGATCTTGTGTGAAGTCCGAGGGGGGAGTGGAGCTAATGGTAGGTTGTTTCGGACTTCGTGACAAGATGAACAGCCTTTGGCTATATTCTCAATCTGTTGATCAATGCCTGGACACCAAAAGTAACTTTGTGCTATTTACTTCATCCGAACTATTCCACTATGTCCTGAATGAAGCTGCTGCAACACCTTTGCATGAAGTGGCAGTGGAATAATCACCCTCCTCCCCCACAGCAAACACTCGGACTGGATGAACAATTCCAACTTCCTCCTGAGGAAAGGCTGCAGGGTTGAGTAATCGCCAACAGCTATCCCCTGACGATGAGGTCATTGACTGCAGAGAACTCAGGTTCACGGTGGGTCTCCTTCTTGACTTGTACAGCTGAGACAGGTGCTTGTTCTACCTGCCTGAAGTAGAATATGTCCACAGTATTTGATTCTGGCTTTGTGACATGAAATCTGGATAATCCATCTGCATGTCTGACTTATGATATTTGATGTTATACGAATGTGTGGATAACAGCAAAGCCCACCTCTGCATTCAGGACACCACGAGAAATGGTATCCTGGTGTGTGGACCGAGGTTGGTAGTGAGGGGTTAGTGGTTGGTTAGGAGAGTAAACTTTCTTCCATACAAACACTGATGGAAATTCTTTACGCCAAAAACAATGCTCAATGCCTCTTGTTCCAATTGCACATAATTAGATTCTGCCTTATTCAAGGTCCTGGATACGAAGGCAATTGGACAATCTGCACCATCTGGCATTACATGAGAAAAAACCGCCCCCGCCCCATAAGGAGAGGCATCACAAGCAAGCTGAAGTGGAAGTGATGGATTAAAATTTGTCAGGACCTCAGATGTTGTCAGCACCTCTTTTGCCCTTTGGAACACTTCAGGGCAGCTAGCTGTCCACTTCCATGATTTATCTTGACAAAGTCGTGCAATGGCCGGAGCAGTGATGCCAAGTTAGGAATGAAACGGCCATAATAGTTTAACAATCCTACGAAGGACCGCAACTGACTGACATTATAGGGTGGAGGTGCGCCCACAATAGCTGCTATCTTATATGCCACAGTGTGCTACCCTTCGGAGGCAATCACATGACCCAAGTATTCCACTGAATGTTGAAAAAACTTGCGTTTTTCCTTATGGACTCTCAAGCCATATTTTTCCAGCCTTTGCAGAGCAGCGTCCAAATTACGCAGATACTCCTCATCACTTGCTCTGGTGCACAGGATATTGTCCAGATAGCACTGCACTCCTGGCAACCCACTGAGCATCTGGTCCATAGCTCGCTGAAACAGCGCCAGAGCTAAAGTAATGCCAAAAGGTAATCGGCAGTACCTGAAAAGCCCCTTATGTGTGTTGATGGTCAGCATTTTATGCAACTGTTCTTCTGCACGCATTTCTAAATAAGCCTGACTGAGGTCCATCTTACAGTTTTTTTGCCCCCCACTCAGCCCCGCAAACAAATCGTTAATTAGAGGAAGTGGACATTGCTCTACTGCCAGCACAGGATTAAGTGTCACATGTGAAATGCTTCTATGCATATCTATTACAGTTTTTTTTTTCTAATTGTGTCCTGTATTGATGATTTGCTCTCAGGTGAATCATGACTTTGACCAGTGGAGGGAAATCTGAAATGCTAGATCAACCAGTGATCAACCAGGGGTGGCTTTCCTGAAAGCTTCATAATGCTAAGTAGTTCGTTATAAAGTACTTAAAATCGATAGTTAATTAACAAATATTTCCAGAACCCCTTCGTAACTAAAGTAGTTCGTTATCTCATTTAGAAGTGCATCGACCCACTCGTTATTTTCTGTCATTCTTTATTTGAACTTTTGCCTGCTATCCTGTCAGAGACACGGAGGTCGGCCAAAATAGATGACAAAAACACATTAACACTCTTTTTTGGACAACATAATAATGCTGATGATATAATATGGGTGAATACAGCATTATAAGACTGTGAAGTCCGCTATAAATTAACACAAATGAGGCTCGTGGTTGTAACACCCGTATGCCATTTGAGTACATAACAGAGCTGTGCACCATTCAGTAGTGATTAGAGAATGACCTTGAAAATCAAATTCAGTTCATAAATCGGTTGAAAACAGTGCAGAATTGCAATTTGACTTTGAACATAAGGAAGTAGAATTAAAATGGAATTGATTTCACATGCACTGTGTATACAATTATTATGTAAGTCTGTATTCTAATAGAAAATCATGTCCAAGAATATTTTTGTCATCTAAAAACCATATTAACTGCATTATTCACTTAGTGTAAACATTTTCAGGTGACTGTCACGTCCCTCCGTCCAGCCCTCTCGTGGACCATGCCTACCTCGTTAACCTCGTGTGGAATCCTTCCATTTACCTGCTGTTCCGTGTTTCCTGCCTGTAGTCTTGTGTATTTCAGTCTACGTCTCAGTCTGTTTCCAAGGTCTGTCATTGAAGTCTAGTTGTGTAGTGTTGCCTGTTTGTGCCTATTCCATGTCCCTGCTCCCTTGTTTCATTAAATCCCACATTTCCCAGTCCTACTTGTCTTTCTCCTGCTTCCCTGCTCCGTGCACCGCTACCAGTCACGACAGTGACTTAATTGCTTTATTGGGAGAGGGTGTAGCTTAAAGTGAGGACTGCCTTAAATTCAGGTGTGCATAATTATTAGACAGATTTTTGCTGCTGGAAAAAATGGTTGAAAAGGATACCTAATAGAAGATGAAAAAATAAAAATAGTTAATTGGATTTCACAGGGCTACAAAACTATTGAAATTGCAAAGGTGTTGAGTCATCATCACCGCACAGTCAAAAGATTTCTGAGCATGAGACCACAGAGACGCAAAAAGTGTGTTGAGAAGAAATTACGCAAATTAACAACTAGAGAATTGAGAAGAATTAAACAGGAAGTATGCAGGAACCCTTTAGCCTCAAGTGCCACCATCTTTCATAATTGCTAAATTCCTTTACTCTGCAGAAGTACAAGGTGCAAAATGCCTAGCATGATTAGCAGGGTCAGAAAGGCAGAAAAACCACCAACTTTTAATAAAAATCATAAGCAAAAGCGTCAAGAATGGGCAAAGAAATATATGTAGGCAGATTTTTCAAAGGTTTTGGGGACGGATAAGATGAGAATGACCCTGGATGGACCTGATGGGTGGGACCATGGCTGGGTTGCTGACGGGCATCGCACACAAATTCGACTGAAGCGTCGGCATGGTGGGGGAGGGATAATCATATGGGCTGGAATTATCAACAGTGAATTTGTTGGACCAATTCGTATGGAAGACGACTTGAAAATGAACTACAGAAACTACTAAGTTCCTGGGGGACACCTTCCTCAAGCAGTGGTACCAGAAGAAGACAGCATCATTCAAAAAGTCCATGATACTGATTCAAGACAATTTGCTCCATGTCATGCATCAAAGTACACCAGAGATTGGCTGGCCAGCAAAGGGTTCCAAGATAGTAAACTGATGACTTGGCCCCCTTGCTCACCTGATTTGAACCCAATAGAAAACCTGTGGGCCTTCCTAAACAGGGAGATCTACAGGCAAGCAAAGCAGTACACATCACTGAACAGCTTGTGGGAAGCTGTCTTGGTTACTTTATCAAAAATTAGGCACAATGACATGAAAAACTGACAGGATTAATGAATAATTAGCTAATACAAGTGTTAGAAAAGAAAGGTGGCTATATTGGCAAATTAAAGTATTTGTTAGGTTTCTGAATTCATTGCTAAAATCATAATTATTATTTAAAATTATGTCAAAATATTTTTTGTTCCTTGTTCATGAAATTATTTAAAATTGTATTTCTCAGTTGCATAATAAATGTGCACACCTATGTTTTTGAAAAATTATTTTTCCCCTGTAACATACAAATCCAACCCTTTCTGTATATAACATTTACTGATTTTGCTATGAATGAATTGGTATTGCTTTAAATGTTGTGTCTGCTAAACAATTTTTTCAAATCTGTAAAGCACTCATTTGCATAATAATTATGTACACAGTGTAGTGTAAGTGCAGCTTTAACAATACAGTTTAATATTTCAATATGAATTACCCAGCATGTAAACATAAACAGCATACACTGACACCTGCCCATACCCCCCACCACGTGATCATGAATATTTATGGAAGCAAAATAGTAGCCGTTGACCATGCCCTCCTGTTTGAGCACCTGCCTGAAAAGTCTGTGCATGTCACTATTATTCATAATGAATGCCATACTTGAAGTGTCACCTATAGAATAAATAATTTAACTGTCATTTTGTGTACCATGGTGAAAGAGCACTTCATACAGTCATAAAAGTAACTGTATCACAACCCTATCCATCTGACAACCCACAGGGAAAGCTACTACATGTAGACTCCTCACAAATGGTAACACACTTAAACAGTTAAATATGCAAAAACAATAAATATATGCACAAGTAAAAGGACTTAGAGGGCTGACAGAAACCAAATGCATATTGTTAGAATAGGGTAAAATAATTACAGTTATTATCTACCAATCATACAAATTTAAAATTTGATCACTAGTACATATATAACATCAATATCTACCATGTTGGAAGTAAATCTGTAATGTAATTATTTATGCTTTGCTAGATTAAATTATATTCATGTGTTGTATCATTGCATTGAATTGAAATGAATTAAATTCTTCTTACTGTCATTTCAACATCTTACAGGGTGTGGCCAAGTCAATTCAAAATCCAATTCATAATTTCTGAACAACCCTGGTAAGCAACATAATGAGCTAACCAAACAAACAAGATGTGTCTTCAGTCACATCTTTTGAATTGGGAAGGTAAATCACCCCTCACGACCAGCAATGGCAGAGAATTGTGCAAGTCAACAGAAGACAGCGTTTGAGACAATGCCATCCAGGATCCCAAGTTGCTTTTGCTGGTGATCATGAACCCCTTGGGCAGGGGTTCTCAGTAATGAGCAATTCATAGAGAAACACAGGCAGGCCTGGGGTGAAATAATGAGGGCCGTTGGTCTGATGCAGGATAAATTTAAACGAGGAACACGCCAGAATTTTGCTGTCAGTGCACCATCCAGCTTCTGGCAGGTCTGTTTCTATGCTACAGGTGGATTCTGGCAGACCATTGGTGATGCACATGGCCTCAGCAAGGCTGCTGTGCCCTACAACTGTGCATGCATTGATCACATTTCAGTTGCACCATGCACACAACTACATACCATGTCCAGCAGGAGGGGATGTTTTCATGCTATTGCTGGCATACCTGGCATTGTAGGTGCAGTGAATGGAACCCTCAAACCTATTCATATTTGCAGCCCCTTGAATCCCACTTGCACCTGTTGAAAAGGGTTCTTGGCACTAGGCCTAAAAGTCCAGATGATATGCAACCATCAGGGACATTTTACAGAAACATGATGCTTATATTTTGGTCCAGCTGTGGAGTGTGGCTACGACAACGCCACGTCTGGCAGCACGAGTGTAGCCCAGCGTGAGTATATGACAGTTTCCGCCCCAACTACTGGCAGCACGAGCATCCCCACGAGGTGCTTATAAATTCATTTATCTTGTGCTCAGACTACTGTTTGCAGCACTTACAGCACAGTACATATTCATATCCATTTGTGTAACAATAATGAACTAAGAAAATGGTGATAAAAAGGTTATAATGATAATGAACTAAAAATGGTGATAAAAAGCTTAAAACACACCCAACAGTATGATTTAATGATAATTTTATTATACAGAAAACTATACATATAATAATTTTTACATATAAAATAAAGGGTCGACTTATGACCAAATTGACTTATGACTGGTCATTTGGAATAGATTGCGGTCATAAGTTGATTTTCCTTTTGTAATATCCTTCTGGGGTGAGTTTCCCAAAGCCTTCTTAACACTACGTTGTTCGTAAGTTCCATCTTTTAACATACAATCTTACAAACGATGTAGCCTTAAGAAGCCTTCGGGAAACTCACCCCTGATTAATACTTCAAGATCTGTATCATTTTTCTTTCTTTACATAGGTGGGTATTTTCAGCTACCAGGTTTTTTGCTTGAATACTCTGGGGGCAGATGTTAAAGGGTTAAAAAATACTTTATGTACTCAAATGGCAAACAGTATTTTAGACACTTTTATTAAAATACATAGGAGCACTTTGGCTCTTGGACAGATTATCAAAATGTATCTTTTTTTGGTTGTAACACTTCTAATTTTCACACAGTAATAGTGAAGTTGTCACGAACACACTCGGACCAACAGAGGGAGAGCTGGCATGGTCTTTATTCCACACAGTAGAATAAACTAAACTGGGGAGCGGGCAGAGACGTGGTCGTGCAGGCAGGGTCGAAAACCAGGAGGCAGGGAACGAGAGGCAGGCCGAGAGGAGGATC
>JAODKC010000039.1:18065405-18078165 GCA_026777985.1 Mormyrops attenuatus | reverse complement strand
GTAGTGAAGCTTAATTTATTGTTGAGTAACTGATAGCTTAGCTCACTACACTTTACAAGTAGCTTGCCCAACACTGTGGTTAACTTCAGCCAGCTGTGCTAGAGTCATACCGGGAGTAATGTTATCGGCAGGATTCTTGCAGGAGTCGACATAACGCCAGGCCTGTGCATCTGTCAATTCTTGTATTTCTGTAATTCGATTGCATACGAAGACTTTATATCTGCAGGATTCAAACTGCAGCCATATAAGCACTGTCATGGAATCTGTCCAGTAGACAAAGGAAGAGATAACTAGAGTGAGTTCTCATCCTAAAAGAGATGCCAGTTGGGCTCCAGAGAGTGCAGCACAGAGCTCTAATCTAGGGATTGACTGTTGGCGTTTTGAAGCCACCCTAGATCTAGCTGTGAGAAATGCCACCTGGACAGGTCCACTTATATCCTCTGTACAAAGATAGGCTACTGATCCATATGCCCTTTCTGAGGCATTAGTGAAGATGTGAACACTGCGGCTCCAGTTAGAGCAGTCAAACTCCTTACTGGTGTAACATCTAGGTAGTATAACCCGAGGAAGGTGTGCCAGCTCCTCTTGCCATACGTTCCATGCCTGCAGCAGGTCTCCAGGGAGGTCTGGGTCATCCCAGTCACGTTTTTTGCTCCATAACTGCTGAACTATTATCTTAGCTCTAGTGGTATAAGGTACAAGAAAACCAAGCGGATCGTACTGCTTGGCCAAGATCTGATATACGCTATGCATGGTAGGTTGAGCTGAAGTCAACAGATCATGTTCGTAGTTTAGAGTATCAGACTGACAATACCATAGGAGTCCCAGTGTCCATTCCCCAGGATCTGCACTGTCCTGTATGAACCAGAGCTCACTACTCTCTGATCTTGATTCCTGGGGTAGATGGCAGATGATGTCTGGGTAGTTACTGGTCCACTGTGTCAGGTAAAAACCCCCTTCTGCTAACAGCTGGCGAAGCTTCTGAACCAGCTGCTTCACCTCTTCAACAGAGGGTAGACTCTGCAGACAATTGTCTACATAGAAGCACTTCTTGACTGATGTGCGGACATCCTCCTCAGGTAGAATGTGGTCCATCACATGTTTCTGGAGGGCAAATGTCACACAGCAGGGACTAGAAGTACCGTGTTTCCTGGAAAATAAGACCTACCCCGAAAATAAGCCCTAGTATGATTTTTTAGGATGCTCGTAATATAAGCCCTACCCCGAAAATAAGCCCTAGTTACTATCCCATGGATTGTACGGTAACTAGAATGACATGCGATTATATGTAAACAGGAAATAATATTTATTTATTTAATATTTGAATAAATGTATACATAGTAGATTTTTGTTCATGAATTAATGTACCGTTAGATTGTTTACATGGAAAGATACGGTTAGAAGATGACATGATGTCTGTATTTGAATACATGTGGATTTTTGTTCGTGAATAGCGGGAAATGTACTGTAGTTTGTTGTACATGGGAAATTAAAACATCCCCTGAAAATAAGCCCTAATACGTCTTTTGGAGCAAAAATTAATATAAGACCCTGTCTTATTTTCGGGGAAACACGGTAGCTCCAAATGGGAGGACTTGCCACTTTTAAACATCAGGTGGGTTGTTCCTCTGCATGTCTCTCCATAGGAATCTAAGCAGTGCGTGATCCTCTGGCAGAAGCTGCACCTGATGGAACATCCCCTTAATATCACTACTCACAGCAAAGTGGTGTTCTCTAAAACGGAGGAGAACACCCAAGAGGGTTGCACCCAGAACTGGTCCAGGTAACAAATGCTCATTTAGGTTAATGCCTTTGTACTGTAAGAAAAAGAGCAATTAAAAACAATTCTGTTCTTTCCATTGTGTTCTACAAGGTGATGCGAAATGTACCATCCTGGACTAACTGCCACCTCATCCAGAGGTACTTTTCTCACATAACCAGCCTCTAATAACTTATTGATCTCTCTTTGGTAGGCTGCTGATTTCTCGGGATTGTGAGCAAGCCACCTTTCAGTTCCACGCAGATGCCCCAACACTGCTTCCTTTGGGGCCTCCAAGGGGGGTAGGCTGGTTTTCCATAACAATGGAGTGGCATACCGCTGGATTCTTCCAACATTGATCCATACAGTCTTGTCCTCCAACATTCTAATAGCTTCCATGTCTTGCTTGGACTGAGTCACTGACTTTTTGCTCCTGTATGGCAGAATGTCCAGCTGCCAAAGCTTCTCCACATGGCTGAATATCTCAGCCTCCAAGTGCATGGCTGATGTAAGGAAGCACTGCTGAGGTGCAAAGCTGTGCTGAAAAAGCAAGGAAGGACCCTGCAGTGCCCACCCCAGCTGTGTTTTTATGGCAGCTGGTCCTCCAGGAGGTCCCAGACGTACTGGCTTTATGGGTGTTAGCAGGTGTGGATGGTCAGATCCAACGAGTAGGAGAGGCTGTGCATGCACGAGGGACTTCAGAGGGATATTCCGTAAATGTTTGTATTTTCCTTTCAAAGTAGATATATCATGTGAGTATGGGCCAAGACCAAGTTCTTCAGCTGTGAAGGCTCGGGTAATACTAAAGGATTTACCTGGCTGGATAGCTGAGGCGACCGAAAATGATACTGTAGCACCCTGGACAGTGCGTACATCTTGTCTCACCATGCGGAGATTCAATTCTTCTATGGTGCCTTTGAGTCCTAGTTGCTGGGCAGCTTTGTGTAATAAAATAGTATGCTCTGACCCATCATCAAGCAGGGCGTACGTATCCAATGAGGTCTCCCCATTCTTAAGAATCACTCTAATCACCTTAAGTAATACCTGCCTGCTGCTTGTAGGTCTGTCAACATAGAGCATCTCAGCAGAGGATCTTCCAGATATAACCTGTCCAGGAGGCTCGGTGGTTATAGTGTTTTCAGTTATGGCAGGACCCTTTTGATAGTTAGCCTCATTGACATCATGAAGAATCTCCAGATGGCGCTTATCACATCTCTTGCACTTGGCTCTCAATGCGCACTGCACTGACGAGTGACCTCTGCCACACCTCCAGCATCTATAATTTCTTCAGATCCACTAGTCCACTTGCTCCTTTGTAAGGATCTGGAAGTTTGAACACTGGTTCAGATAATGCTGGGTAGTATCACAAAACAGGCAGAATTTCTTTATTTTTTCCTGCTGTTTGGCCTCTGGTGAGGGATTAAGAGTTTTATCCTCCATTTGGGTTCCTTGTGGTCTATGGATGACCCTTTTATCTCCGGTTTGTTGCTCACCCCCATGGAGAACAGTTGCAGTTTTGTGGAGAAACCGCCTGTCTTTGCATTGGCTCTTGCTGGACTCTGGGCTTCCCTGTTAGGGTGGCTTCCAAGCTGTGTGGAGTCTACTTGAATCCTCACTTCATCCTCCAACCAATATGCTAAATCCACAAGCGTGGGGATCACGTCCCTATAGGGGGTCATGAACCTACGGAAACTCACCCTTGAGTCATGTGCCAATTTAACAAGAAGATGATAGACGTGTGATCCACATTTCAGCTCCGTACGCCCATCACTGCCAAACTGCTCCAACATTCCAACTAGAGCACACACCTTTAGGATGAAAAGACGGAATGCCTTGGTACCACCAGTCTTTACAGCAGGCTCATCTGTGACCTTGGAGGTATGCTGAAGAGCTAACTCGTGTGGCCGGCCATAGAGCTCTGTCAGAGCGGCCATAGTGTCACTGTAAGGGTATCTGCTGTGGCTGTAAGAATCTGCAACGAGTAGGGCTTCCTCCACTTTCAGGTGATCTAGCAGGATTTGGAACTTAAAACTTTCTGTTGGATCTAAAGGCAACAGGTTCTCAAGAGCTACTTTTAACCTCAGAAATTCACAGGGATCTTCATTTGTGAAGTCTGGAATTGTGGGGTTAGGTCCACGATACAACAACTCTCTCCCCTGTGATGGACATGAGTGATAATGAGGTAAGTGTGTAGGTTCCAGCTTTCTAGAATTGTGGTCCTGTTCATGATCACCTATGCTGCAATGGCCGTGTGGGGCTCCCATTTCGTTATACTGATTGAAAGATTCATCGCGGTATCGTCTAGATGAATTACCATGATGGCATTCAGGAGTCACATGACGAGATGATTGTCGGGACTGGTGTGGTTCATAACCAGATGTCTGATGGTACTGCTTATGTGGCAATGCAATATCTCTGACCCGCTCCACAATCTCATTTACTTCTTCTCCCTCACAAACTGTCAGCTCTCGATGCTCCCAAGATACTGAATTCGGCTGTTGGCCTGCGTGACATGGATCCTGCTGATCACATGATGTCATGACTTCATACTGGGAGATTGGGGCTCCAATACTGGATGAGGTTGAGGCCCTTTCCTCATCATCTTGGGTCTGCCTAGGGGGAGGAGCTGACTGGATATGAGTTGGAGAAGTCCGTAATGCACGCCACTCAACTAGTTCACAAACCTCTCTCCTCAACTGATTGTTCTCTTCCCTGAGTGCCTTCACCCATTTTGGGACACTACCAGGTGATGAGTGTTCATTCCTCTGCTGTGGGACATGTGCTGGGAAACAATCTGCCATGTATTCTCTCACATCAGGGTGGTGAGATGATGCAGGTAATCATCCTCGTCTGTAATGATGGCCTGTTTCATATTCATCTAGGTAACGTGGGGGACAAATTGCTCTACGAGACCTCCCCTGACTCAGGACAAGATTCTGTTCTCTGACTATGGCTGTAAAACTTACCCTATCCGGCTTGAAGGACCATGTAAAAGGGGGCTGGTTTAGAAACTGGATGTCGATTCTCTCCCTGTGGTAACCTTTACAAGGTGTCCGATCAGAACACTAGGATTATTAGCATACCCCTGACAGGTTATGCTACAGCTGGATAGTAGTGCATCAGCATACCACCCCACAAAGCAGTCCAGATAATCGTTAGCTGATTATGTAATTGTGGTTTACTGAAACAGAAATAAAACATAGGAATTAACATATTATGACAGCTCACAGATAACATAGATTTATACACATTTAACAAATATGGATACAAAATTATATTAAACATTTACCTTACAAACGCAAATAACCATACAATACACTTAAACCGAGCGGCATTAATATAGCAAAACACGGACTGCGCTTAGCTCGATATGCTTATTTTAGATCACAAACGCATAAGATAATAAACATTTGCTCTGGTTACAAAATATAGCTGCGGTACAAAATCAACTGCATACTTACTCAGCATGAACGCAAAAACTACATCATAAACCCAACAATGCTTTGTAGAACTTTAGCGTTTAACACTGCATCCAGCCGACAGGAAAGAGAAGAAGAAAAAAAACCCAACGTGGGGTCCTGCGTGATGCCTCTAATGGCCGAAATAATGCCTGTTCAAACGCTGTACAATTAACAAACCGCTTACTTAATAGCATTTTCTACAATATTTATGTACCATTTGAAAGGGATGGTGACAGAGTGAAGAAGCTACGGTAGTACAGGCAAAACTTTGCGGTGCATACAGTAATTCTACTTCATAGTAAACAGTACAACATTGTATACTTATATACAGTACAGTAAGCATGGACATTGCTAGACCCCGTTTACTGGGGCATATGCTCTGGTATTGATCTGCTATGCCCCAGTAAAATTTCCCATGAGAGTTTTAACAAGCTGCTATATTTGGCAGTGTATTAAGATTGACAATAACAGGAAACAAATGTTTTTTTTTTACCCACAGTGTCAAAGACACACAATTAACCCATAATACAATGCAGCTTGCAGTCCAGGTCCATACTCCACAGTGCACACATTACTGTCTGTGCGCTACAGAATGAATCTTGCATCCGGTGCACTGTAGCGTGCATGCGACAATCTGTGCACTGGCACGCGAAACAAGAATCAGGATTGAGTAAAGATAACACGACAAGAGTTTTTAAATAACACTGATGATCATATTTTAATTTCGATTTGACTCAGACATTATTAACAACAGATGGACATCAGTATGGTAGTGGCAGTAATAGTTGGCTATGCAAGGGAAGTTGAATTAGCACACTATAGCAAATTTCTCACACGCAGCAGGCATTCAAGAAGTAATGGGGGGCCGGTGCCCCAGTAGAGATTGATGTCTAGCAATGGCCCTGACAGTGAATGTGACCAGTATACATCTGCTATGGCTGTGGAAAAGAACATGCAATGTGTACATTTGATGTAATTATTATGATGTAAGTTATTATTAACTTATTCCAAAATGAAAACAGATGTGATTCATAAAACCTTTTCTTTCTTCTGGGATATACTGTATAACTGAACTGGAATGAAGTAATTGGCTCAGAACTACATGTACTTGGATGAGCTGGCTTCAACCTGGCCAAAGGCAGAAGGTGTGTCTGAAATGTCATAGGCCATAGAGCTGAGCAACTCTTGATGTGCAAGGCCAATGGGGATAGAACATCACTATGTGTGCTGCTATTTCAGAGTATAGTGTGCTAACTCATATTCACATTATAGGGCCATACAACACCTCACCTTCTTATACAGCAGGGGTGGGGAACCTGATCCATGGAGAGCCTCTCAATTAGCCAATAAGAAAGCAGTGGTTCTCAACACTAGTCTTGGGGACCCAGTATTATTGGCGGATTGAGAGGTCATCCCAAAAACGCGCACGAACACCGCCTCTCCATGGATCAGGTTCCCCATCCATGCTCTACAGGGATCTGTTTCAAGATGATTTGCTAAAGTGTGTGGTCATTTGGGATATTGTGAGTTTCCATCACTCAAACACCATGAGGCAATGGTTTGTGATCCATTAAAGGATGCTGATGGAATTCCTCCCAGCCTGTAACAATAGGATTGTTATGTGTTGTGTTAGTGTTTCCAGTAAAAAGGGGGCAACACAGGATGTTAACAGCAATAGTGAGTATTACTGTGCGGGTTGTACCACGCATATAGTGAATAAAGAGAGACACGGAGCAGCAGACTGTCTGCATTGTTTAATGAAGAATAAAGAGAAACACAGCCTATTCCCCATTCCTTCACCCGACTGAGGAGCTCTGCTCAGCATGGAGGTGGAAGGCTTATGGGCATCAGCCACATACTCAGAACCTGCTGACTGCCATAAATGCAGTATGTGAGGACATCACAGCAGACACCTGCAGAGGTCAGATAAGACTTTCCAAAAGATTCTTTCTGCATTCTATTGCAAGGAGAGATGTCCATTGTGATGTGGATTACAATTTGTAGCCTAACAGACTCAAACACCTGTAATTCCCCATACATCACTGCAGGGACAGTTCTGCCGAAGCAGTATTTCCTATGTTTATATTTATAATTTTGTATTTTTTTCCATTTGTGCTATGCAGTGCTGTATTGTCTGTTCTGTCAACAAATTACAGTACAAATGTAACTGTGAATCCTGTCGGATCTTTTGCAGTTAGTCTCCCACATACAGTAATGTGTAACTTTGTACCTTTGAAATTGATAAATGCCATCCATCCATCCATTCATCTATCCATCCATCCATCCATCCATCCATCCATCATCTGCCGTTCATCCAGTGCTGGGTCACAGGGGCAGCAGTCTGAGCAGAGATATTCAAACCTCCCTCTCCCCAGCCACCTCCTCCTGCTCCTCCCTGGGAAATGTTAGCCATAATACGGACCATGGGACCCCCCCCCCCCCCCCCCCACTTGGGGACACTGGGGCCCCGCCATGGAACAAAGCCGGGGGGAGGGGCTTGCTGACAAGCCCCTGGTGGCCAGGTCTCTATCTATGGGGTGTAAGTACATGCATCTGCCCTTCTGTGGGCTCCTGCGGGGTTGACTGTGTGGTAGATTGTGTGGCAGTCAAAGCCAGGAGACCGAACATCAGCTACCAAATCTAGCTTTAGTAACATGCAACATAACCTTTCTGGTGTAAAAGGAACCTGAGCTGGTGCAGGAGGTAGAGAGATTCTGATTAGGTATACAGTCATGTGAAAAAGAAAGTACATCCTCTTTCAGTTCAATGGTTTTACAAATTAGGACATAATAAAAAAATCGCCTGGTTCTTACCAGGTTCTAAAATTATTTAAATCTAACTTCAGGTGTAAACCAGCACACAGATTCCTTTGTGTAGTTATTTTTAAAAAGATGAAGTGAAAATGGAGAAGCCAAGTGTGAAAGATTTAGTTCATCCCATGATTCAATAGCTTGTACAACCACCATTAGCAGCAATGACTTGAAGTAATTGTTTTCTGTCAGATTTTGTCTTTCACATAGTTGTGGGGGAATTTTAGCCCACTTCTCTTTACAGCATTCCTTCAGTACATTGAGGTTTGCAAACATTCCTTTATGCACAACTCTCTTACGGTCCTGTCACAGAATTTCAGCTGGGCTGAGGTCTGGATTTTTACTATGCCAGTGCAACACCTTGATTCCTTTTTTCAGCCATTCTGTTGTAGATTTGCTGGTGTTCTTGGAATCATTATCTTGCTGCATGACCAGCCAAGCTTTAACTGTTGGACAGATGGCCTCACCTTTGACTCTACAATACTTTGGTATACAGAGAAGTTCATGGTAAATTCAAAGATTGCAAGGTGCCCAGGTTCTGTGGCTGCAAAACAAACCCAAATAATCACCACTCCACCACTGTGCTTGATACTCGGTATGAGGTATTTGTGCTGATACAGTATGTTGTGTTTGGTTTTTGCCAAACATGGAACTGTGCATTATGATCAAACATCTCCACTTTGCTATCATCTGTCCATAGTACATTGTTGCAGAGGTCTTATGGATTATTCAGATGCAACTTTGCAAACCTAAACCATGCTGCCATGTTCCTTTTAGAGAGAATAGGCTTTCTCCTGGCAACCCTTCCAAACAAGCCATAACTGATCAGTCTTTTTCTAATTGTACTGTCATGGACTTTAACATTAAACATGCTAACTGAGGTCTGTAGAGTCTGAGCTGTAGCTGTTCTCTGAGCATTGCACCATCTAACCTTGCGGTGAATTTGCTGGGACATCCCCTCTGGGGAAGATTGACAACTGTCTTGAATGTTTTCCCACTTGTGAATAATCTTTCTCACTGTAGAGTGATGGACTTCAAATTGTTTGGAAATGGCTTTATAACCCTTCCCAGATTGATGAGTAGCAACAATTGCTTCTCTGTGATCATTACTGATGTCTTTCCTCTTTTGCATTGTGTTAACACGCACGTGAATGCTCCAGCAAACTGCCAAAAACTTGGTGATGAACACTTTATCAAATGCTTTTGATTAGCAGCACCTGGCTGGTGCCAGTACATTGAAGTTTACTCCAATGAACGAGAGGTTTGCTTCCCTTCGACTTTGACTCAAGGGACGGGCTTTGATTGTTGTTTGTGCTTTTGTATCAAACACCAGTTCAGAGCATCTACCCCCCTGCAGAGCTTAGGTGCACCCCTAATTTAACACACCTGATACAGATAATGAGACCCTTCGGTAGCATCTCAGTATTAGAGTCAGATATGTCGAAGCTAAGCTGGCTCTAAAAGTGGGATGCTAAAGAATGGCCTGCATATCTGTATCGGGTATGTTAAATTGGGGCTGCACCCAAGCTCTGCAAGGGGGTAGACTTCCAGCAGCAGGAATGAGCAGCCCTTCCCTACAGTATATCCACAAACCTAACACAATATACTGTACAGAGATTTTCATAAATAAAACTAAGCAGAAACCTCATAACCTGAGTTCCTTTAAATGAGTTTATTGTATAATTTGAGAGCTGTTATTGTAATGTGTTTTATTGTAAAAATCCCAGATGTTTGCGGATTCCCGTCTTTATATATTTCTTATTTTGTTTCTGAGTGTGAGAATCTGCATTTGTGCTTAATGATTTTTATAATAATTAGTAGTTCAACTGTTGTATGGTTTCTATTTACCACTCTGGGGTAAATAGAATACTGCTTTGTTCCAAACTTAAGCCAAACCTAAAACTGACCATAGTCACATTCCTTTAGGACAAACCTTACGTTTGGCTTAAGTTATCTGCCTAATGAAGAAATCCAGCTTTGTTAAATACTCCCCAGATCTTTCTGTTCTATCAATAAAGCTGGACTAGAAGCATTTCATATGTTAGAACTCCTGAGTCGAAAAAACATATTGCTTAAAATGGCTAAACCTTTTTTTCTCTTGACAACAAAGGTTTGAATTTTAAAGTAATTTCTTTTATGAAATATTGCTTCGCTACTAAAAACTGAGATTTAAGGGACGGGTAATTACGCTTACCTTTTTAAATTTGCACTGTCAATCTTGCATTGTAAACAAGTAAACTGAGCACATTTGTAAAAGTATGATTCTTCATATAAAAATGTTATGAAATCTAAAGAAATATGAAATAAAGTTTAAAAATCATGAATGTACTAGCATAAGAAAGACTGTACGACAAACAGTGAGGAATTTGCAGAACATGGTGATAGATAGATAGAGATAGATATAGATATTTCTACAGTATAACATTCATTTTATTTTTATAATCAATGTAAAATTAATATACATTATATCATTCTCCATTACATTAGGCATTAAATTGTGCAAAGGTTGTAAGAGATACATAAGGTTCACATAAGGTATACTTTGTGGATAGTCCAACATGCTGGTGCTTTGCCAGTGTGTTTGAAATCTCCTATACTATATAAGAGGCCTCCAGTAGAGAAAAAAATGGAGGGTAACACATATAGCTTGTAATGGTGTGTCTGCAAATCTACGATGG
Organism: Mormyrops attenuatus; assembly: GCA_026777985.1. Lineage (NCBI taxonomy): Eukaryota > Metazoa > Chordata > Actinopteri > Osteoglossiformes > Mormyridae > Mormyrops > Mormyrops attenuatus. Next base: position 18,067,457 of record JAODKC010000039.1, on the reverse strand, counting down.
ACGTTGTTTGAAATGAGTGGCTAAAAATTGGTGCGCAAATAAATTAGATACATTTTACTCAAATCAAATCAAATATTAACAATCCCAGATGAACATTATAGTCATGGAATGTATTGAGTAATGGTATTGTTCACAAAGATAGTCTTCTATGCAGTCTTCTCTTCATGGTAGACTTGGATATTGATACGCCTACCTCCGGGAGAGTGTTGTTCACTTGGTTGGCTGTTACGAAGGGGTTTCTCTTCACCATGGAAATGATTCTGTGATTATCCACCAGTGTTGTTGTCTGTGGACATCCAGACCTTTTTGGGTTGCTGAGTTCACCAATGCATTCTTTCTTTCACAGGATGTACCAAACTGTGGATTTTGCCACTCCTAGTGTTGTGCAATTTCTCAAATTATTTTTTTCTGTTTTCGCAGCCTAAGGATGGCCTGTTTCATCTGCATACTGAGTTCCTTTGACCGCATGTTGTATGTTCACACCTCAATCTTCCAAATGCAAACAAGACACATGAAATCAACTCAGACCTTTTATCTGCTTAATTAATAATGAAAGAATGAAGGAATTGCCCACACCTGTCTATGAAATAGCTTTGAAGTGAATTGTCCAATGACTTTTGGCCCCTTTAAAAAGAGGGTGGAACATGTTAACGAGCTGAAACTCCTAAACCCTTCGTCCAATTTGAATGTGGATACCCTAAAATGAAATCTGAGAGTCTGCACTTTATGTCCATGCCCATTGTATAACTTCAATTGGAATATATTTCATTGAATAGGTAAAATAGTAAAACTTGTGTCAGTGTCCAAATATATATGGACCTAACTGTGTGTGTATATATATATATAAACATATTTTAAAGCAGTTTTGCTATAATGAGTCGATTTCTTTAATAACTATATTTATATAATAACTATAACTGAGCCCCCCTCCAAATTTTGCGTTTACTTTTACATATTCAAGGCCCCTGTCTGGTACTGGGCCCTCTGAATCTGCTAGGGTATCTCTGCCCCTTGGTCACTCCTGAATGCAGGCACAGCATGGGAGGTGAACAATGATTGTATGTGTACATTCTAGATGAGATAGAATGGTGGTGAATTAATGTGCAATAATTTTTTTGATGTATTGTGAGGACTGGCATCCCATCCAGGGTGTACCCTAACCACATGTTCTGTGTTGCCTGGGACAGGCTCCAGCCACGTACGGGAATGTGCAAAATTTTAAATTATTGCCCCTTCACTGCCAGTATGGAACCTTTTTTTGAACAACTAAATCTTTCTGGTGTTATGGATAGCATTTCATAAAATAGAGAAAAATATATGTAACCTGTAAGGATTCAAGAAAAAATGGTAGAAAACTGTTATATATTAACTGTAGCTGAATACAAATTCTCAACAAATGATAAAATAGTAATTATGCTTTTAACCATATTGGTCCCACAAATCCTAGCGCGCAGTAAGGATAAATAGAAATGTGTTTCTCCAGTTCTTCCTGGATTACTTTTAAGGGCTGTCACACACATTCACTGAATGGTCAAACGAGGTATGTTATCTGCATTCAACACCCTGTGTAGATGACAGTAAGGTGCTCATTATTGGTGACTCAATTGTTATGGCTAGATTTTTTGTATTATACTTTTATATATAAATACGGTGCCAAACTATCCAAGGTGTTTAGGAAAACTTTCTTGCCAAACTGTATTTACTTGTACCTAGCCCTTTGTGGATAATAAGAAACAAGGTATCTTGATTCACGTTTTGAAGTCCTTTGTTAAGCAATTTTGGGAAACTTTCCTCTCTCCTTCTTGCACGGGTTTCCTCTCGCAGTCCAAAGACCTGAAGTTAAACTAGCTGGTCTTATAAAATTATGTGGTCCAGGCCCTCTCTTGACCCAAATCTGGATCACAATTTGGAAGATGACTTGATGCATATTGGAAATGGAATGATATGAAGTCCCAAAGATACCTTATAGGTCAAATGGAGCTGAAACACTGTAGTCCGTTCTAGAGACCATGGGTGGGAGGGTGGAGGAGCTGATGGCACTACAGATATATA
>JAODKC010000039.1:18040253-18057174 GCA_026777985.1 Mormyrops attenuatus | reverse complement strand
GGGAATTTTGCCCATGATGAACATCATGACCTCTGAGCACTGGTATGCAGGCAGGGTATTGGCAATAATTGTATATGATATATATTTATTAATGGAATAAAAAAAATCTCTTTTTCCTCTTTATGAAATATTACATAGTTACATAGTACCATATTTTTATAACTTTTTTATGGCTCATTTATAATTCCCGTAACAATGAGGCACTTACAAGACTTCCTGAGGACAGCAACAGCAACAAAAAGACTGAACATCTTGGCAAATTCTTTTGGATGCATTGTGACACACTGACAGACTGAACTTTAGATTATAAATGCATAACACTGGTATCCTGCAACACCCTCCCCTGTTTTTACTTGATTGGCTATGGAGGATTCAAATTATGGTCACAACAGACGTCGATAGGAAATCACTGCCCACTGGCCAACATGTCAATAGTGGTTTCAGTTCTGACTCCAGTACATTAAGTGATCATTCCTATTCTTGACCCTTGTCTTTGTTTGTGAATCACAGCCCAAAGGATGGGTTTGTTTCATTACATAGAATAATCTGGTTTAGGAATGCCCAATGCAATGGCACCTTTTTCCAGAACCACCACAGAGGTACCAGTTATAGAATGACATATAAAATTCTCTAGAAGAAATGTCATTAAAGGTACATTAAATTGTATTTCATGACATATTAATATTTAATATACTGTTACTTTCTCATTGGTGTAAGAGCATCTAGGTTGCTACCAATTTAAATTGATTCTCAAGAAAAAGTTTATGCAAGGCACCATGCGCCTCCTGGTGATGTAATTCTGAATAACACATTGTGCATGATACATACTACAATGGTTTAAAAGGTTCTTTTCAGGTTCATTTAATTTTTATTGTTTATTTCCTGGAAACAGACGAAAATGTAAAAACAAAATATTTAGTACTTTTAAGTGTTGAATGTGATAGAAAAAGAGAACTTTGGTGTTATAATTCACATCATCAGATTCACCTTTCATTATGGTGCAAAAAGGAGCTGTAAAAAGACAAGATGAATTTTCAATCTGGATTTTAATGCTTGCAGTAGGTGCAGACCTAATCTCATCCTATCAAATTATTTTTCAGTCATCATGTTAAGAAGAAAGCATCCGCAGACCGATCCCAAATCCATATGTATTCTCCATCTAGGGAATACAAATGTACTACTTTTATTTTTCTAAGCGTAACCATATCAATCATGATTAAAGTAAAATAATGATACTCACTGATACTACAGAAAACATGCTAATTAAATATTTGGAGAAAAGACAAAATAAATTGAAATGATACAAAATGTATCTATCCATCCATTTTCCACTGTCTATCTGGGGTTGGGTCATGGAGGCTGCAGTCTAAGCAGAGAGGCCCCTTGCCGTCGACTCCCACCCGATGTACACCGCACGTAATGCCCCACCTAACCCCACAGTTCACCGTGCAGGTGGTGCACCTATGTTATCTCGCAGCAGGGCAAACCCATGTTATCCCTTCGATCCCTTCCCCAGCCCTATGGGTGGAGGCCCAGCCCACCCCCCAGAGAGCACAATGCCCATATAAAGGTAGGCGTGTCGGTGTTACTCAACATCACCCTGAAACAGTTGATTTTATAAATTTCTTAGTTCAGTTTGCCCATCAGATCGCTCTTCCCTTTGAGCCTGTCTCTCTCACTCTGGCAGTTTGAGGAGTGGATGGTACCCCACTAGCTTCAGGCAACACCACTCATCGTAGCATCCCAATGACCTAACAAACAGGGAATTACCACCAAGAGGAGATACAGTTGCTGATACTTGTGCATGATCATCACATCCTGGGACATCCCTGACTTCAGCTAACAGGATGTCAGACATGCACTGTTACAAACTGTATCCATGCTTCATTTCTGCACATTTTCTGTAAGTACAATCAGTACACAGAGTGGCGCATGGTCATAGAGTACCCCATTTAAATTTAAATGTGTGTAGACCTTTGCAAAACAACAATAACCAGTTTAATGTTCTCAATTCATGTTGGGAAATCATTTGTGTACTGTACGTTTGAATGAATGAAAACTTGTCTTGCAATGTCAATGATTGGTTTCCTGATTCCCATTTAACCCTTTGAGGACTAGGGGTAGCATGATCACACATTTCTTTGAATATCATAAACTTAATTCATGGCAAATAAATTATTTCTTATATATTTATTTTGCCATTACACTCTTTATTTTAATGTATATTGTAAATATGTCAGATTTTTGTTAAGTTTGTAATTTGACATCAAAGTATAGGCGTTGCAAAATGCAGTTTGGAACACTACATGAAGATTTCAGTTAGATATAAACGGAAATAGACGAGAAAGATACTCGGCATCGCCAATGATGTCCTCATCCCCAGAGGGTTAAGATATTTCACAGCCTGGATGGATGGATGAATGGATGGATGGATGGATGGAAAGAAAGGAAGTATTTTAATTCCCAGCTCGGTTTATTTCTGACATTTACATTTTCCCGTTTATTGTCATTGTAGGTGTCAAGAAAGATAGAGTCCAAGGTGTTGCTAAGTACTGGCTTTAGACTGGCAAGGCACGCCCAGAAAATCTTGGAGGTTCCAGAGAAAATGACGAGCTGACTGCAAAGAAGCAGATGGTTCAACGTTGTTCTGCCTTTTATAAATTATGCTGGATTACACAGTTCTGTAAACTGCCCTAGGGCTCCCTCTAGTGGCTGCTTTGTAATATTGTTTTGGTTACATTGGAAAAAGAAGAAAGAAAAAAAAATCAAGATGGCTGAACGTAATGCCGAAGTATTATTGTTCTAAGCTGATATGGACCTTAAAAATGTTGTTGCTTTGCACGAGATTTGTTTGTAAGTATGAGAGATGATAAAATAATAATTGTCTTTATGTTTTGTTTAAAAATGGTATAATTTGTACGTTTAAGTGAGTATGAACGGTTTATCTTGTTAGCTTGCAGTAAGCGTGTAACAAGCTAGATTGCCATGTTATTTAGCTAATGTAATATTTTGTATGCTTTCAGTTTTACGATGGTCAAAGAGAAGGCAATGGTCAGAGGCCATTCTTCAATAAATCAGCACAAAAAAGGAAAATAAGTCTGGTTATTGGAGCATCATTATCTCGCTGTCTAGCTGGTGAAAACTAGGGAACTCAGGGCGAGGACAGCACAAACGTCACATACTGTACAGTCTTTTACAGTACATGTAGAGCAAGCCATTATGCTCGACGTGGTGCTCCCAGGAGAAAGTTCCTGCCGAGTGTGGCAAAAGCGCATCAGATGTTTCTTGAGCAGAATCACCAACAAGTCTCCTACTCACTCTACTGGAGCATACTTGTGTATGACTTCAATCTGGCCTTTGGACATCCTGCCAAAGATGCGTGCTCTTCATGTGTGAAATTCCGCTTTGCAATCAACGATCTTGACTTGACTGCAGAACAGAAGCAGAATAAGATTCCTCTCTACTCACTTCCTCGAATTTGTGTATTGTCTGTTCTGTTGTTGTTAAAATAAATGTACTGCCACTTTCTGCCATTGTAGCTATAGCCTACTGTGTGAATCTTTTTCTTAATCTTTTTATCATATTTTTGGGCCTTTCGCTTTCATTCATACTGGGCAGAAGAGTGACTGCAGAGAAACTGGGTAGGATGAGCTCATGATCACAGGTCCCATCCGAAAATGGGTATGGAATATGGGTATGAGTATGAATGAACCCCCCCCCCCAATTGCTTGTGTGTGCTGTCATTATGTTTCCAGTTTGCATCTTGTGATTTTGCAACTCTTTCCTATTTCTGTCACGGTTCGGCGTGCGGCGAGCAGAACAAGCAGGCGATCCAGCCGGAAATGGAGGTAAATGGAGACTTTAATACTGTTACAAGGCAGACAGGGGTCACACAGAAGACGAACATTCGTAACATCAATGACTGATCTTGGGGAAGACTGACTAGAATGCGGACTAAGTACACAGGGTAACAAGCAGGAAATGGAAAACAGCAGGTAAACGGAATGATTCCACACGGGGTTAACGAGGAGGCGTGGTCCACAGGAGGGCGATCGGGGCTGGGTGTGACAATGTCTTTGTGGACGAGGTGAATTTAGAGGTTTTTGCGAGAAAAGGACCTGTGGATTTAGCTGGTTTCGACGCAAAAGAAAAAATTATTTGTTAAAAAGCAGTGAATTGGCTGAAATTACATTTCTGAAAAAAAAATTCACTAACTAATATCCTTATCATTGCCTTAAGTGGCTGAACTTGAATATAGGTGCCTGATAAAAAATGCTCTTTTAACAGAAAAGTGCTCAGGCGGATTTAGAGGGTTTTATTTATTAGGGAATTATTTTATATATTAGGGCTGGGACTTTAACATGTTAATTTCGATTAATTAATTACGGAAAAAATAACGAATTAAAAAAATGAACACACCAAACGCACCTTTTATTCGCACTGTTCTGTCCTTGCTAATGTGAGTGCACAGTTTTTAGCTTGACAGATAGCTAACCGGTTCCTCCAATAAACATCCAGGAAGCAAATCTTAATAAAAGAGGCACTGTGAAACTGAACACATAATACATATATTACAACTCAAACAATACACAATAAATACTTTGCACTTACAAGTGGTAAAATTAACTAGCGACTAGCAGGATGCTAATATAACTTTGTAAATCCCATTGGCGCACTAGCTTGATTAGCACTTCAGTGTTTATATTACGTTTTTCACATATCGCTAACCACTTAACAGCTAATCAGGTAAGCATTTAAGGTAAATAATTGTATCATTTTACATGGCACTTTATCTTGAACTATTGGTCTGTTTATTTTTGGCCAGGGATACTTGAGGGAGTTTTTGACTGGAATGGGATTGTTTGGTTTTTCTGGTTTTTCATACACAATGTTTGAAAATGGGAGCAGTTGTCAATCAATACTTTGGCATTTTTGTTCAAAATTTCCAGTGTTCTGAAAACAGTTTGCTCTGTGTTTTCTGCACTCATCTTTTGGTCTGTGTAGTAGACTGTTGGGAAAATAAACAAGATTTTGAAGTTTAATCAGAATCAGAATTAGAATTACTTTATTAATCCCCGTGGGGAAATTTTCTCACATTACAAAACAAACTCCTGATGAAAATAAAAGATTTCGGAAGGTTATGTACCGATGATAGAAGAGATTTAGATAGAACTATAGAACAATAAAGTAATTGAAATAAAAGAAAATAAAAATAGAATAGAAAATAAAAATTAAATAATATAAAATAAAAATAATAAAATAACCAATAAAAATACAAACCTATAGCAGCAATTCTATTAACATTGACATAGATTAAACATGATTTGCATAGTACCTGGTTTATTACAGCAACTGTATACACAGTATGCATGATTATTTAAGGTGATTGTGCTTATGTTTGTGGTCTGAGTGATCAGATATGCGAGTTAAACAGTTTTATTGCAACTGGTAGGAATGATTTTCTGTGTCTCTCAGTTGTGCAGCGTGGAAGTTTTAGCCTATTGCTGAACGAGCTACTGTGGCTGCTCAGCATATAGTGGAGCGGGTGTGAGGGAAAGTCCAGTATTGTCCTTATTTTGGACAATGTTCTCCTCTCCAAGACCTTATTGAAAGAGTCCAGTTCCACTCCCACAACTTGGCTGGCCTTCTTAATGATCTTGTTGAGTCTGTTAATGTCCATGACCCTCAGCACTGACCACCACAGACTCGTAGAACATCCTCAGCATCGTCCAGCAGATGTTAAAGGACATCTGTGGTGGTGTGAGATAAGCTTATGTATATTCATTCATTCATCAACCAAACTTAAATTTCTTATTTATCGTGTGAAATATTGAAATGTGATTAAAATGTGATTGATTTCGATTAATTAATTACAAAGCTAAATAATATAACAACAAACCATTAGTGCATTTCAAGCGGGAACCTGTACTATTGAGTGAGATCAGTGTGAAATATATGAAAGCGTAGATGCATAGCTAAACCGAGCAAAACAGACCACGAGCACGCAGAATGACGGAAAACCGAGCAAAGAGTCGACGAGAGCACGAGATAAGCACTGCGCCTTTGAAATTCAGATAAGAGCGCTCGCTTCTCGCAGCCTCACACTTGATGCACCGTTTCTTGCGCACTTCTTAGCTTTCTGCTCGCTTCTGAAATCCCTGCGTGTTTCGAAATTTTCTGCTCGTTTTGTAATTAAAACAGGAAATTATGTCAGAGATTCAAGGCGTGGTAGCTGATTTCTGAGACTGTCGATTGAAAGTGGATGTTATGAAACAGGTAAAACTGCAGTGTCCTTTTTTGCCATTAATTTTAAGACGGACCTTAATGTTTATTATAAGTAAACTTTATTTACAATATTACTTTATTATTACATTATTTATCCGGTTATACAACTATTTAACATTACGCACTCTTGATATTTGTTAGAGCTAAGTACTAAGCTTGATAACTTACACTGATATTCTGTTATCTGTTTCAGCTGTTTAGGAAATTCTGTGACGCAGTATATTAGAACGGCTGTCTTTAAAACATCAGCATGTACTTCAGCAGCCTTCACTTGACCTCGATTATTTGGATTTTGTTTGCAACCAGGAGTATTTTTTAGTTTTTTGATGCAGCCTCTCAGGTTCTAGATATTCCACAGGTAATAAGAAATGGGCTTGTACAGCTACATGGGCTTGTGGGTGCAGGCATTGAAAAGGATAGATATCCTGCCGTTTTTACATTGGAGCAAGGGGAAAGAGGACGATCTAAGTTTGCTTTCTCTGCAGCTTTTTTAACATGTCTTTTTGAAATCCCTTTGCCTGTCTGCTGCGTAGCTAATTTACTTAGGCTCAGTCAGAGAACAATTTTCAGAAGAATGAAAGAATGTGGCATTTCAACCAAGACACTGTATAGTACTATGTCAGACCAAGAACTTGATGGCAAAATTACTGCTATTAAAGCACATCTACCATATGCTGGCTATCGACTTGTTAAAGTCTGTATGGAGGCTGAAGGTCATCGTATTCAGTGGGAACGAATTAAAGGTGCCATGCACAGGGTGGATTCTGTTGGAGTAAAAATCAGTTACCCAGCAAAATGTTCTTTCTACTAAAGATACAACATTATCATATTTGGTGGAGTGGATGGTTACTCCAGAAAAGTATTTAGAGAATACTTTATTACTAATTGAGTTTGTTGTTATACTATACAGCCTTACGCAAATTTGACCAGGACAACATTATTATAGAATTTGCAAATGAAAATAAGGTAACAGAACTTCCATCCATCCATAAACATAGCACCTTTGTACAAAAGCTAATGTTGCTTTGTGAAAAGTTTGGACACTTTGTCGGTAACACCCTATTTAGCAGAAATGACAGTGGATCAGTTGGAATGGTGACAAAACTTTTTTGTGTGCTATAATTTTATGTTTTATTATTTCCAATATGTTGAAATCAAAAAACATAATTATACAATCAAAGGTATAAAAGTATAACCAATTTAAATTGTATGGAATTGTAATTAATCATGTATACATATACTCGCTGGTCACTGTATTAGGAACACCTACCCTGCATCTGCACTTACTGTCCACTTAACCATATATGTGCACTGTGTAGTTATGTAGTTTACAGTGAGACTCGAGTCCATCTGTTTGTCTGCATGTTAGGCCCAATTTACCTCTTCAGTCAGACTCAGGACCAGCAATGAGCCAGTATTATTTGGGAGCTGAAACGTTCTCAGAAGAGAAGAGATAATGAAATGGCTGTGAAGCATTGGTGTGTTTTGTTGCCCTGGTACAACTTTGTAGACTCCAGCTCTTCTGTTGCTGCTTAGAATATTTTACTATATACATAAGACTTTTTCAGTAGTGGCCCAGTGGTGGTCCTGACCATTTATAAAGGGGGGGGGTAAAGGGTAACAATGCAGAGAAACATATGACTACAGTCTGTAATTGTGAGTATGGATACGTTGTGTTTGTAATTTTAACTGTGGAAAAGTCTTAGGAGGTGATAAATTAACATTAATATAATTTATCCCTAAATAATATTCCAGAATCAAAAGATTGTGGCAAGATGTGTGTATAGCTGTGACACAGATCTACTACGAATTGCTACACAGTCTGGAAGAGGACGGGCTTCTTGATAGATTCAATATTTTTCACATGTTTTGTGTTCATTGTCTTTCTCCCTCGCCTAAACACTGACCTGGCAACATTTAAAGAAGGATGGGATAACCACCCACTCCGTACAGAGGGAAATTTGACACTTAATCAACTGTGGGTTACGGGTCATATGCAAAACCCCTGTACCAGTCAACAAAATCTTGAAGAGGTAGTAATTAAAGGAATTAAGAATGACATAACATTAACCACCGATTAACACCAATTAACTGGTACTTCACCTGTTATTACAGAATGCAGAGTTCAATGACATTGACTGGGAAAGTACTGGAATTCCAGATGACACATCCACTGGAGTTGAAGTAGCTGGACATCCCATTTAGCCCTCAAGAAATGGAGCAGTTGCAATCTTCATTTGACCCACATCACCCTCTGATTGCTTCAGCAGGGATGTTTATTTGAATATGCTACAGTACATTAAGCAATTCCTTGCCACTTAACGAGGCTTAAAATATAAATTGTACATAACTGTACTGTACATAAGTGTAGTTTACAGTACATACAAAATGTTGTGTACATTGTATAAAGCATTTTGAGAATACTGTTTTTACATTAAGTTCAAATTTGATCAACTGATCAATGAAATAAATGTGAATCAGTTCAACTTTTCAGATCTAGTTATTTTCATACAAATATTGTGTACAAAAATTGTGTAAAGGAACATGGTTAACACATGAACAACATCTGGTCAGCCAACCTCCTCAAACAGCATATTCACTGATTCACTGACTCTTGAAAAAGTGTTGCCAAAATGCAGAGCTAGAGCCATTACATTTCTGAATTCAGCATATGATTTCATATTTTCAGTTGGGAACGTAACAGTGTTGCTACACTGTAAAAAATAAGACTTCTTTTTATTTATGATAACTTACAATTAACTGTCACAATAACTATAAAACATGGAAATTGTTGTGATAACTAGTTTTTTTGTTTTTTGAGGTCTGAACTCTATGAAAAGTTAATTAGACCTCAAAACAGTATTTGACTGAAATTAAGAATGACAGTCAAAACAATATCCAGATGAATGGTCTTGTTATTGGCTGGTTCTGCATGCGTAAGCACTTTGAACAGCAACAGCAAAGTAGGCTAGTTGCACCTGTCTGCTATTTTCTCTTGTTCACTACAAGGTGATCCGAAGATCTTCTTTACCGCGCTAGAGAAACTTCAAGACTAATAAAGTAAGTAACATTAACAGCTTAAAGTAAAACACTTATTAGGTTGGTCTATTAAAGCAACTAGCTGAAATGCCATTAGCAGCTAAACTGCACAACATACATAGATATAAAATTATACTAGCGCCCTTTATCCCAATACGGCTCTGTTTTAAACCAGGCTAGTTAATGGAGGCTGTAGGTCAGAGTGAAATGTTAATAAGATTCAAAATTACAGTGTTAAGATAAGGCTTGTTTAAAACGTGTATTGGTTGAATATTAGTGTCAATTAACACCAGAGATGACGTGCAAAACGAAGGAGTGGACCTCAATGTAACTTTTATAACTGTCTAGAAACATGGTAGTTTGAGCCATGAAAAAGAACAGAGGGAGTGCTATGGATAGCTGGTAGACATTTTGTCTTGCTTTGTTTATATTTGTGAGGTAGCTACGTTTTAAACGTCTCTCGTATTTCTATGAAGGGGGTCGTTTTAGCAACCAAATCGTGGAAGTTACCAACACATTGGCACAATGCATGTGACGACCACTTATCTCAGGCTTACTATGTGGTTGTCACAGCATTTGTATAACGCACATGCTACTTCCAGTCACACAAGTCTCTCCGAAAGCATGTGAGGCAACATGGATTCAGCATGTGACTTTTAGAATCTGATGCCATTTATGTGACTTTGAAGAACCGGCAGACACAAATATATTTTCGTCATCTTGGCACACATTTGAAAAACAAAGAAACTGTTCTTTGCCCATTTAGCAGTTGTGATTTTAAAACAAGCATAAGTTCTAGTTTCACAGCACACAAAAGTCGATACCATAACTCCAACTCATTTCAAGATTTTAAAACCGAGCTACTTCTTGGCCTACATTTAGAAGAGGAGGTTATAAATACTACAGCAGAAACAGTTAATACTAACACACAGTCAGGGAGTGAAGAATATGGCCACATTCAGTCAGATGCTGACAAAGATACTGTCATTGAATGGAGCAGTGAAAGAAAAAATTAAGAGAAAACTTTGTTCGTTGCTTTTAAGAGTGCAAATAATTTTGCATGTGTCCAAGTCAGCAACACAGGAAATTGTTGATGGATTTCATGAAATTGGTATTTTAGCTGGTGAACTTTCAAAAACTAGAAGAAGTTATTGAAGAACACAACATAAATATTGAAGATGCTACTCTCAATTTAATTACTGAAGCACTAAAGAAAACCAATCCTCTCAGCAGTCTTTCAGATCGTGGCCCTCTAGGAACTGAATACAGAAGGCAGTTATCATACAAGAGTAGCTTTGAAGTTATTGAGCCAGTTGTATTAGATGATCTGCACAAGAGAACATTTCTGTATGTCCCAATTTCAATTCTTTTACCAAAGTTATTGAATAGGGGTGATGTAATTGACAAAATCCTTGAACAGTCTAGTACATCTCAGTCTGATGACTACAAATCATTTCGTGACGGCCTGTACTATTAAAAAAGCCCACTCTTTTCAGGAGGTGAAGACTTGGTCATTTCTATAGTATTATATGTTGATGAATTTGAAATATGTAACCCTTTAAGAACGTCAAGAAAAAAACACAAAATTACTGCTATTTATTGGGTACTTGCAGATTTGCCTGCCAGATACAGATCAACCTTAGCCAATATATACCTTGCAGTTCTGATCAACAGTAATGATATAAAAAAGTATGGGTTTGAACCAGTTGTTGATCCACTTCTAAAGGAGCTTTGTACACTTGAAAATCAGGGCTTTTACATTGATAGGTTAGGTTCTTTCATCAAAGGCACAGTCTTGTATGTGTCATCAGACAATTTAGGTGCACATTCTTTGGCCGGCTTTCAAGAGTTATTTAATGTTGATAAATTCTGTAGATTTTGTTTTGCCAGCCATGATGCTATTCAGACTGTCTCTGTAAGGGATGGTTTGTTTCCACTGAGAACAAAACCTGTCGAATTGTGTTTGTGTTTACAGTCATTGATTGACAAAAAATACTTTACCTTAGAGGAATTGAATACCTCTATTAGGCGTTTTCCCTATAAATTCTCAGGTAAGACAAATAGGCCACAGACCATTCCAAAGACTTTTAAATCAAAAGGAACAATTGGTGGGAACGGGCACGAAAATTGGTCACTTCTAAGGTTGTTACCTTTGCTCATTGGCAGTAAAATTCCAGAGAATGATAGGATTTGGGAAATCATCTCGAGTATTAAAGACAGCTTTAATATTGTTGACTCCTACAAGAGGTGTTTCCTGAGTTTAAGTTAAAACCAAAACATCATTACTTGGAGCACTACCCACATCTCACTCGCTGTTTTGGGCCTTTGTTGAAATGTTGGACTTTTAGATTTGAGGCCAAGCACAGTTTTTTTTAAGTCGACTGTTCACATGATGAGAACTTCAAAAATGTACTACTAACTTCAGCCTCTAGGCATCAGCTTCAGCTGGCATACTACATGGGCATGCCATACTTGTTCAAACCAGCACTGAAAGTTGGAAAAGTATCAACCGTTTCCCCTGATATTTTGGACCCCTCTGTCAAAGACACTATCAGGAGGAAATTTAGAAATGTGACTGCTGTTGTGCTCACAAAAACTGTCTTTCTACAGGGAACTCAGTACCAGGGGCGGTCCTAGCCTGTTTGGTGCCCTGGGCGAACACTCACTCTGGCGCCCCCCCCCCCCCACACACACACACACACACACACACACAGACACATAAAACATATTAAAGATTGTACATTAACATATTTTATTGTAAAAACTGTTGTCAGAACCATACTGAATTTAACCAGATAAACATATACAGTACAATATATATATATATAATATGTATGTTTGTCTGGTATACTGTATATATCATATAGAAGTCATATATATATATGTTTATCTTTTTTAATAACTGTTATATGTATGTCTTATTTTAACTTCTGTGTGCTTGTTTTATATTTAAAGTTCTATTTCTTCCAATTTATATGTAAGTTGTTATGTTTGTTTATGTATATAAAACATTATGCAACACACACACACACACTCAGGCTGCACACAATCACACCTGAAGTGGCCGCAATTGGGTATTCATTCTCGGGATCAGACATTTGTGGAGACACATATGTGGCTGAGGAGCTGGACGGCTCCTCATCTTGGGCAGTGGCAGTGGCAGAGGGTGCTCCAAAATATTTCATATTCAGATATTCAGAATTATACGAATAACAAGCATTTTATTGAATAGGCTATCACAACATTAGTGTTTGGAAGTAATGCATTACTCTGTAATTACAATAAGATAACTTTCCTAAGTAATGTAGCCTAATACTGTAAGGGATTTTTTTTGCTAAGTCAGCTAGACTACAACATAATACTATCGTCCGGTTTTAGTGTAGTATAGTATGGAAACGGCTAGCAAACAGCCATTATAATTTGTCATACATTGAGAATAGGAGACAAATCAACAATACACCACTTCCAATTAATGGCTAATTAATATTATGCTGAACATGGCCCAAAAGATTCAATAAGCCACATCATTGTCTACCGTCTGTCTACTGTTTACTATCATAGCCAAGTGGCTAACAAACGTAAACAGAAGTTTTCCCTAAGTAATTAATGTTATCTTGTTTTAGGATACATGTCATGCATAATACCTGCCATTATCCAATGACACATCTGCTTACCTTAATCTTCTTTTAATTTTCTGCATCGTTTTATTGTTACAAATTGATTAAAATCAAGTGCCGTAGATTTGTAAACAACATACATTTTATGTCGGTGTATTGGATAAAGTCAGCATCATGATTGTGAGTTTAAAAAGGGAAACCACAGTAGCAATGACTTGCCACTGGGTGCCGTCCGTTTACAAAACCAAGCAGAAACATGTGTACGCCATGTCTGGAGCTGCCGTGAGAATGTGCGCAGCGGTACGCCAAGTTTAGTTTTTATACGTCTCGATGTGAGCATGGAAACAGATGTACGCAACATTTTCGTGCATACGCACCGTTTATATATGTGGCCCCTGGTCTTTCAAAAGAGCAGGAAGGATTATGCCTGATTCCTCTCACCCTGGTCACAAACTCCTTCGGACTCTCCCCTCTGGCAGAAGGTTACAGTCCATTGGGACCAAAACATCACGACATAGGGACAGTTTCTTCCCCACCGCAGCCCGCCTCATCAATAAGGCCAGGAACACTCGCTCAAATACGATTTCCTCATCCTAGTATAAGCATGCACTCTCTTAAATATGTATATATTTCCACTGCTATATCATATTTCACATTCTTCTATCTATTTATATTAGTACCTGTATATACCCTTATGTACTATATATATTTATGAAAACCCACCTTATCTCTCGATGTCTGGCACTGGCACCAACCACCAAAGCAAATTCCTTGTATGTGTGAACGTACTTGCCAATAAACTCTATTCTGATTCTGATGAACATGAGGTTGTATAGGAACATCTTAGTCACATTGTAGCAGGACTGACTGAATTTGGAAAAATGTTTGTGTAGATATAAATATAATATCCTGAAACCCAAATCTAGTCTGCCAAGCAAATAGATGTCATTGCCCCATACTGCACTATAGAGTGAGAGGGAGATTCACCAATTGATTCTTAAAATCATACCATACACTAATTATATTTTTCACTATGAGGTTTTGTGGTTGCCTTTTCACTGTTTAATATTTGCAGTATAGATAGTCAAGGAACTGAATCATTTTCCATATCTTTTCAAGTTGGGAAAATGTCTTCTGAAAAGTACAACATAATCGATCTTAATTGAGTGCTCCAATAATATCCAAGCAAATCTGTTGTGATCCGGTGTACAAGCGAGCGAGCAGGGTGTGGGGAAGCAGGATCAGGGAGATGGGAGTTCAAATAAATGGGGTTTATTTAGGGGAACGGGCAAAACACGGGACAAACGTGAACGACAGACCTGGGGAAACAGACTTGAACGCGGACTAAATACACAGGACTGACTAGATCAAACAGGAAACAGCTGGTAACAAGCAGGATTCACACTAGGGTAACGAGGTGGGCGTGGCACACGCGAGAGCTGGAAGATCGTTCATGACAGAACCCCCCCCAAAGGCGCGCACTCCGGGCGTGCCTCCAAGGAAGTGGCAGACAAGACGGGACCGGGAGAACAGGACCTGAAAAACAAGACAAAACCATCAACGAGACACCAGGAACAGGACCGACACAGAACAGGCACAGGGGCAGAAGCCAAGACAGAATCTGACACAAAATGGGAAATACAGACAGACCAGGAAAGGAGACACGGGGGAACCGAGAATGGAGGAACAAAGGGACCAGGAGGGAACAGAGGAGACACAGAGGGACGAGGAGCAAAGACAGGACGGACAATGGGACCAGGAGTGAACGGAGGAGACACAGAGGAGCGAGGAGCAGAGACAGGAGGGACAAAAACAGGAGGCAGGAAGACAAAGCGCGGAGGAACAGGGGGAGCCCGAGGGAACCCCAGCAGGCAAAAGGCGCCAGCCACAGGGCCAGCAGGCGACTGAGAGGCTGAAGCTTGAGGGACTCCGGGCGGCCGTGAGACAGGAGCTGGAGGGGACCACGAAGGAGGAAGACGAAGAGACCTACGGAGGTGGCGAGGAGGAAGTCGAAGTGGGCACCAGTGGAGGCGAGGAGGGAGCAGAAGGGGACAATGGCGGAGGTAAGGAGGGAGAGGAAGCCGCATCAGGTGACGGTGCAGCCACAGCAGGTGGAGACACTGTCCACCGACAAGCCGGAGTGGAGGGACCTGCAGGCGAGCGACGAGTCATGGCGTGGGAACCCGCAGGCAACCAACGAGGTGTCGGAGGCGGGACCAGAGGCAGCCGACCCCTGCACAAGTGCCCTCTCCCCTTTGGGGACACCGATAGCTGGAGACCTGGCTGGACTCCATCATGTCGCAGCAGCGGTTGGGGTTTCTCCCCAGAGGGAGACCTCGGGGAAGTCCAGGATGTGGGGGTTGGAGATACGGGTCCCGGGACAGGTGGATCTGGGATGGGTGGAACAGGAACGGGTGGAGCCTTACAGGGTGGAGCAGACACGGGCGAAGCCGGGACCTCAGGAGCGGGCGGAGCCGCAGGGACGTCAGGTGGAGACCTAGGGGCCTCGGGCGAAGCAGCAGGCGGAGCTGGGGCCTCGGGCGAAACAGCGGGCGGAGGCCTAGGAGCCTCGGGCAGAGCTGGAGGCAGAGCCTGGACCTCGGTCGCTGCAGGCGGAGCCAGGACAGAAGGCACTGGGGGCGGAGCCATAGGATCCGTGGGCGCAGCAGGGACCTCGGGCGCAGCAGGAGGCACAGCAGGGGCCTTGGGCACAGCAGCAGGCGGCGCTGGGACCTCGGGCACAGCAGCAGGCGGATGCGGGACCTCGGGCGTAGCAGCAGGCGGAGGCGGCGCCGGGGCCTCGGGCGTAGCAGCAGGCAATGCAGCGGCTAGGACTAGCCAGTCAGGCCCTTCCAGCATAACCTGGGCAGGCAGAACAGGCGGGTCAGGCAGAATAGGCGCAGGCAGAACAGGCACCGGCAGGACAGGCAGAACATCAAGCGCCGGTGGGTTGGGAACATCAAGCGCCGGCGGGACGGGAACATCAAGCACCGGCAGGTCGGGAATATCAACAACCTTGGGGATCTAGGGTATGGCATCCCTTACTGCCCTGGTCCCTTTAAGAGTCAGGTGCGTCCGAGCCAAGGGGTGTGCTGCTGTTCCCAGCAGGGCAGCTGCAGGAAAGCACTCCTGGGCAGCGGAGGTGGTTTCCTGCGCGAATACTGCAGGGTTTACAGTCAGGAGGGGCTCCGCCTTAGACCTGGCGGGGAAAGAAGTGGTGGCAATGGAGACGGCCCCCAGGGAGATCGTTGGCATCTCCATACGTCTCTGCTTTTTTTTTTTTTTCCTTCTCCGGTTGACTTGGGACGGCGAAGCTGGGAGCGCTTTGGAGATGACGGATGTCTGGTAGGCACTCTCCCCGCTTAGCATGGTGACGAGCTGGATCCGCCTGTCACTTATCCGCTCCGTCAGCCCCCGGAGATTTTCGCGTGCCTCCTGTATGGGGTATGCATTCCCAGGTGGAGGTGCCTCACTCCGGAGGGTCCCGCTCTGGCTGGCTAAACTTAAAGCCACGGGGTCCTCCCAGACCTCGGGCTGATTCAGCCAGTATACTACCTCTTGCAGCAGACCAAGGCGCTCATTCTCGATCCGCTGCGGTGTGTCTTCTTGGAGGTCAAACAGCTGGTAACAAGCGGGACTCACATGAGGGTAACGAGGTGGGTGTGGCACACGCGAGGGCTGGACGATCGGTCATGACAAAATCTGGTCATTTGAGTTCTCCTCTGTCATAAGTTCAGTATAAGAGTGACAGCTACACTCTGGGGTCTGTTGTTCCTGAAAAATCTAGCCTTTAAGACATGGGGCAGCAGACATAATCTAAGTGTGCAAAAAATCAATAAAATGAAAATTAGACACAAACTACTTCAACTCAACAAAGAAAATATTATTAAGCTAAGAGAAGTGAAGTTTACCATTCGTGTAGTGCTGGAGACTCACTCAGACCATTGAATCATACAGAATAGCATTAAAATCACAATTGA
>JAODKC010000039.1:18014551-18034863 GCA_026777985.1 Mormyrops attenuatus | reverse complement strand
AATTGTAAGTGAACGAAGATAAAGACCATTTAAACTGAGGTACCTTAAATAGATTAAAAATGAATGATATTTAATCGAAATTAATCCACAGCAACCCTGTGATTAATCTGATTAAAAATTTTAATCGTTTGACAGCACTAATTATTACGTATTATAAAGTATTTTTGTAAATGTTAAAAGTAACATGCAAATGTAGAAAATATCAGCATGTGCAAAAAACTTTCGAGTAGTGTAATTGCCTTTTCAGTGATATTTTCCAAAATGATATTAGCTGAACATTCATTCACTCACTTGTTTGTTTATTTATTTATTGTTTGTTTGTTTAATGGGGGGGAGGTGTTCCCCCTATTTTCGAAACCCCTGTGATAGACATACTTCTTTACTGTGGGAAAGTCATACTATATCACAACTTTGGTTCATGGTTTTGATGAGTTGACACTACAGGTTCATTCAGATACAAGTCCAATGTATTTTTCCTCAAAAATACCCTGGAATAGTACTTATTAGTCATTATAGCACATTGGACCTTCTCTTATAAGGCAGTAACGCAACATTTCTTTTGGATATTGTGCCATTGCTTTTCCCAGTATCAATGACATACACATGTTGGTGAACACAGATGTTTTTTAGAACAAACAAAAATTAAATGGTGTCAAAATAGACTTGAGGAGGTGAGTTCCTGCACCCAATTGTAAAAAATCATATTTACACAGTTAGATGATTCAATTTGTTAATTTTGTACTTTATTTTTAGGTTCTCAGTTCTGATTAATGTAATATTCTGAAGCAGTCCTGCAGTTTATATTTATAAAGAACACCACTTTCTCTCATACCACAGTCAAGCAGTTGATGCATGGAAGGAATAATTGATTCTTGAGTCATCAGTGTCAACCAATTTGGCACCACCCCAATCACATTTAAGAAGCTATCCCTAGGCAAACTCTTAGGGACAGTTTGGAGAACAGATGTAGATCAATAAACAACTTGAGTAAAGTATACCTTTCAAGTCTTAATAACACGCTAAGAGACACTTATTAGAGAACGCACACCAGTATTGCCATAAGTACAGCTTATTATGGCTATTGCTTCATACAAACTCGACAACGACTGATGAGGCTTCCTGGAACGTCTGATTTTATTGTCCTGCCTGCTGGCTTCCTGTAAAATAAGCAACATTAGACTTAACTGAAGTCAATTTAAGGACAATGTCCAAAAATCTCCTAAAACTACACTACCTACAGTATCTGTAATAAGTAACGTAACATATAGATGCACACAGTTTGGTTAATAATTCTGTATTATACAGCAGGGAGCGGCTCTAGGGTCAGAGGATGTCTGGGGCTTTGCCCAGAAATTGCCATGCCTCTTTATATGGTGACAGCTATTGTAAAAGTGTTTGTGTAAAACAAACGGGGGCTCTGTTACAAAGAAAGGGGCTTAATCACAGTAAGCCTACTCCACCGCAAAACCGTAGTATCAGTAGTCTAGGCCAAATGATATTTATATAAAAATATGTTATACTCTTCTTAAAATGTTTAATAGCAAGTAAAATGCAGATGATGCTCACTGGCTCAGGTTGTCAACAGTTACCATGGGGCAGTTCCCAGTGTGACAGGTGACAGACAAGCAGTATGCAAAATGGATCAGGATTTTGCAGACTGCTATGTAAGTGATGGAAAGAGCACTTCAAATAGCTTACTGGAACATGCTGTCAGGGTTAAGCGCAGCCAGCCAATAGCTGTAGGAATCACCGTAGTAGTTACAGGTGCCGCGCCCATGGCATTCGATAAAGGGGACTTTATAGAATTTTTCCAGGCAGGAACCAGGTGATTGCAGAGGCTGGCCTGAGCCCTCAGAGCCGGATCCCGTTTGCTGTAGAAATAAATGAGTGGCTTGACGTCAATATTACCTTTACCCCATTTACAATCAGCATATGTAAACTGTTATACTATAAAAATGTATTTTAAAAATGACTCAGACAGTCTTGGGCAGTGAAAGAAAATGTTTAAAAGTATTTATCTGTGTAGCCAATATATATTTGTTTAACACTGAAATATATACAAAGGAACATATATTCATCCATCCATCCACCCACCCATCTATCTGTCGCTTATCCACGTCCAGGTTGTGGGGACTGTAGCTTAAGCAAGATACCCTGACCTCTCTCTCCACAACCACCTCCTCCAGCTCCTCTGGGGGGAGACTTGGGTGCTCCCAGCACAGCCGAGAGATATAATCTCTCCAGCATGTACTGGCTCTGCCCTAGGGTCTCCTCCCGGTTGGACATGCTCGAAGGACCCCCCAGGAATTTGTCTAGGAGGCATCCTAGATAGATGTCTAAACCACCTCAACTAGCACTTTTTGATGCGGCAAAGCAGCGGCTCTACTTTGAGCTCCTCCCAATATCTTATTGGATGGCTAGATGTACCTCCCCAAACCTCTCCTCAGGAGTACCCCAGCCATTCCATGTATTAATTAATTTCACAAATATACATACACATGCATATATATATGCAGATATCTAGTCCTATTCTCACATCTACCTTAGAGAAACTAGGAATCATTTAAAGAAATGTAACTTAGTTAATTAATTAATGTGTCTTAGTTATCACTCTGCCTATTATAATACCAGTAATAGGAGACCACTTTCTTTGTTTAAACTAATCCAGAGACCACCCGCATTTCAGAAGAGCCGTAAATAAGCAAAGGGCACTTTCTTTTACCTTCCCCTTGTCTTGTCCACTCCATACAACAAATTAATTAATATGTGTGTTGTTAAACATGCATATCAATAATCCCAAGTACCCATTTAAAGGGTACCCCTCCCATTTAAATTTAGTTACTGCTTTCCCATATTCCATCCTGCTCATCGATTTTGTTCTATTTTGTTGTTATTTTATGTTAAGTGTAATGTCGTGTTAGTTGTAGTGTTAAAAATAAATGCATGCCTGTTATGCTTTTTAAATCTCTGGCTTAGAAATCTCTGCCTCATAATTTAATCGCTTTACTGGTGCAAACTGCCCTAAGCTTATAAAAATTCCAAACTTGTCTTAAAGTACCACGAGACTCTCTCTACAGCCGTACATCCCTGGGGAGAGTTATGTTCATGGGACGAATGTTCTAACAAATGTGAAGTAGTGATATTGTAATTAATGAATTCCTTCCGTATCCTGGAACTAAATCTTCCAGTAACTGACTAATTGGGACTTCTATAATATTGTTTATTGGAGAAACACATCATTCAAGCATATTCATCAATTTATATTAATAATTAATTAATTTAATAATTACTTTCCCTACATATCTGTCACGATCACCCGTTCAGCCCTCATGTGGACCACACCTACCTCATTAACCCCGTGTGGAATCCTTCCATTTACCTGCTGTCTTCCATTTCTTGCTTGTTATCCTGTGTATTTAGTCCGCTTTCAAGTTTGTCTCCCCAGATCCGTCATTGATGTTCGTCTGCTGTGTGCTCCCCTGTCCGCCCATTTTCCTTAATAAATCCTGTTCGAACGTATTCACGGCTCAGCTTGCCTGCTTCCCCGCTCGCTCGCTGGCTCGCCCGCACGCACACCATAACAGAATGACGGATCTTCACAACGAAGACTCCCCTCCGTGAGCCGAGTGGCAACGCATCAGCTGTCCGCCCGCTGTCCCGGCTCTGCCTACTGTGGCTGCGTCGCCTGCGCTCGATGCCCCCAGCCTGCTCCGTCACCTTCGCATGACTTCCGCCTGTCCATTCCAGTCCCACCTGACCTGCTTGTTCCAGACCCGCAGGCTGGAGAGGTTCCCGACCCATCGCCGGCACCCGCTGAGGTTCCCAGCCCACCGTCATGGGTTCAGCCTGTCCAGCCTGGCTCGACCGTCCTGCCTGTCCAGCCCAGCTCGCCCATCCTGTCTGTCCTGCCTGCTTCGCCCAGGGCGGTTCCTGCTGCGGCCCCACCTCCTGCTTCGCCCGGGGCGGGTCTTGCTGCGGCCTCGTCCGACGTCCACCTGTCGGTCCTGCCTGTCTCGCTGGCTCCGTCTGTCCTGCCTGTTCCGGCCGTTGATGCGCCGGCCCCTGTGACCGAGGTCCCGGCGCCGCCTCCGCCTGCAGCTACGCCTGCTGTCTCGGCTCCGCCCGCAGCGCCTGAGGCTCCTGGGCCTCCTCCGCCTGCAGCCACGCCCAAGGATGCTGCGTCTCCTCCGTCTGCAACCACGCCCGAGGCCCATGCCACGCCTCCTGCTCTGCCCAAGGCCCATGCCACACCTCCTGCTCTGCCCGTTGCTTCGCCCTTAGCGGCTTCGCCCGTTCCTGTTCTGCCCATCCCAGGTCCACCAGCTGCGGCCTCTGGGAGGCCAGCGCATGTAGCTCACCCTTTGTGGGGATGCGCTTAGCTGTAAAAAGGGCCAGGTTTGGGAGGGCTGCTACCCCGCGGACCCTGGCAGCTCCTGCCTCAGTTTCCCCTATTCCTGACCCGGCACCAGGCCCCTGGACTCCAGGCCCGGTCCCCGAGGAGGTCCCGGACTCTATGTCCATCTCTCTTCCTCCCTTATCGGAAGGAAAGAAGGAGCTCGAATGGGACCCCTCAGGGACCTCCCTCATGGCCCCGAAGGCCTCCTCCCAGAGGGGCGATCCCGGCCAGACTCCCATCTCTCGGTGTCCCGAAAGGGGAGAGGACACCGGCGCTGGGGGCGAGGCTCCTGCTCGGCTGCCGCCTACGAGTTCCCTGCCGTTGCCTCGTCGGCCAGCTGTGGTCCTGCTTCCAGTGCCTCGGCGACCGCCTGCGGATCCCTCTCCTCCAGCTCATCAGAGGACGGCGCCATTGCCTGCTTCGGCTGCGCCCTTGACTGCTCCAGCCACCCATCCCTCCTTGCCAGCACGGCCGTCCCCTCCGGCTGCCTCCACCTGTCCTTCAGCCCGTTTCCTCATCCTCCTCATGGTTTCCCCCTGCTCCAGTCTCCCTGTTGCCTGGGGTCCCTCCAACATCGGTCTTCCAGTCGCCTGCGGCACCTTGGGCTAACACCCGTCGCCCACCATGGATCCCTAGGGCTCCCCTGGGTCCACCGGCCTTGTCTCATCCTCTCTGTCTGGTCCCTCCTGTCTCTACTCCTCGTCCCTCTGTATCTCCTCCATTCCCTCCTGGTCCTTTTGTCCCTCCAGTTTTTGCTACTCGTCCCTCTGTGCCTCCCATGTTCACTCCCGGTCCTTTCGTTCCTCTTGTTGGTGTTCCCCTGGTATCTCCCTTTCGAGTTTGTCTGTCCGCGTTTCCTGTCCTCTGTCAGGTGTTGTCTTACCTCTGGTCCCTGGTCCAGTTCTGTGTATCCATCCTGTTCCCGGTCTCTCGTTGATGGTCTTGTTTGTTTTTCAGGTCCTGTTCTCTCGTTCCCGTCTCGTCCGCCTCCTCCCTTGAGGCGCGCCCGGAGTGCGCGGCTTTGTGGGGGGGGGGGGGTGGGTTCTGTCACGATCACCCATTCAGCCCTCATGTGAACCACGCCTACCTCATTAACCCCGTGTGGAGTCCTTCCGTTTACCTGCTGTCTTCCGTTTCCTGCTTGTTATCCTGGGTATTTAGTCCGCATTCAAGTTTGTCTCCCCAGATCCATCATTGATGTTTGTCTGCTGTGTGCTCCCCTGTCTGCCCGTTTTCCTTAAAAAATCCTGTTCGAACGTATTCACAGCTCAGCTTGCCTGCTTCCCCGCTCGCTCGCTGGCTCGCCCGCACGCACGCCATAACAATATCGGTGGAGACAAATTATTTGAGCTAATTTTTTCTACACTGATTTTAGGACAGGTTCTGAAATGGCTAAGCGGACACTCTTTCAAAGGCACAATATCATTGCTTTACAACAAAACAATTTTCTTCGATTGCATAGGAATTTTGCATAGAACTGTGTTGCATTGACCTTTTCTTCACAATGTTAGTTCTTACCAACATAAGAATGCTTTGTACTCACAGCATTTATACTCACCATAATGTAGGAAAACCCAGTCCAAAGAGACACCCATTCATCTGGACAGTCTGGGATCTCAGTAGATTGACTATGAAGTGCAATAGTATTTGCACTAGCTTCACATACTGTACACCTGTAAACATACCAGCAACTATTCACAATTATACACTGATGTCAAAATCCAACCCCACTTCAGTTTAGTTCCCTTCAAGAGATGCTGACAGTTACAACTACATTGTATGATCGAATTAATTAGTTTTTTTTCTAGTCTGAAAGTGTAAATCTTTTCAAATACAGGCCAAATTTTGCCACACAGGGGATTCTGTTTATCAAAATGATGCATCTGTTGTATACAGCTTTTATAAAGTGTACATAAGCCAACTGAACATACAACAGTAATTGTATACTTTTAGATTTATCATATAATTTCAAATGAATGTACACAGTATGAAATTTCTGAGATGCTGATCTAGGAGATACCTAATGCTGACTTTTCTGTTACTGATTTTTTTCTACGGAATACACAAATTTTTAAAAAGGTTAGGTATTAGGAAACCATGATGTACACAGGTAAGCAATGCATTAGCTGTAATTAAATAACATAAATTGCTTTGGCATTAATGATTCTTGACAATGGGCTCAATATTCTCATCAGTCAAAAAAGTGCTGAAAAAGTTATGTGCTTTTGAGCTACACATATTGTCCCCTCACGGTGCATGTTCATTATCTCAATTGTTTTGCTTTGCAATTGATTAAATAACCTAGAGGCAAAATCAACATTTTAGACCAGGGGCAATTTTATCCAGAAAGGGCCTGCTGTGTGTGCAGGTTTTCGCTGCAACTAATTGAATAACTAATTAGAAGACTGATTGACTGAAGAGTTCTCACACCTCACAGCTGACCTAAAGCTTATCTCCAAAATCCAAATACACACTGGTGCTTTGTGGATAAGGCTGCCTACCAATGTTTTAGTCACTGAAGTGGTTTAATGTGAAAACTAACTTTAAAAATTACAAGCCAAATTCCGGAAAAGTTGGGACGTTCTTTAAATTTGAATAAAATAAAAACTAAAAGACTTTCAAATCACAAGAGCCAATATTTTATTCACAACAGAACACAGATAACATAACAAATGTTCAAACTGGGAAATTGTACACCTTTATCCACTAAATGAGCTCATTTCATATTTGATGTCTGCTACAGGTCCCAAAAAAGTTGGCATGGGGGCAACTAAATGACTGAAAAAGCAGGAACGTTTAAAAAGATTCAGCTGGGAGAACATCTAGCAACTAATTAAGTTAATTGATATCAGGTCTGTAACATGATTAGCTATAAAAGGGATGTCTTAGATAGGCAGAGTCTCTCCATCCTGTGCAAGAGTCCATAAAAAGATTGTGGAATACAGTGGTACCTCGGTATATATCCGCTTTGGAATGAGTCCAACTGGATATACATCCTATTTGGATGCAAAGAATTTTGCTTGGTATACGACTTTTGTTTGAAATACAACTCGCATGCTAGAACTTGTATGGGTCAAAATGAGTCACGACACCGCACGCTACCCTTGTTTACCTGTTTCGAGACAAAGCCACGACTGCCCACGAGCGTCAGTACCCCAGTTGCTACCATTCAGTGAACAATCCGCGTTATAACTATTTTCATTTATTTCATCTAATTGCTTTGTATTTATGTATTTTAGTTAGGGCTGTCAATAGATTAAGATATTTAATTGTGATTAATCGCACAACTGTCCATAGTTCATCACAAAGTAATCGCACATTAAATCATGAATTTATTCATGATTTATTTCAGGTGCTAATGTTCTTATCATTATTCGAGTTGGCAAGGCATGATTGCTTTATGCAAATGTATGCATTTATTATTGAAAATCAATTACCAACAATAACCAACAACAAAGATTGTCCAAAGGTTATCAGAAACCCTTCATCACTTAAGAAAAACCCAAGCCCAACAACAGACCGGCACGTTGACCTGTTAAGTATTACATAGTCATATAGCTAAGTATAGATCAGAGGTCGGCAACCTTTTTAAAGCAAAAAGCCAGGTTTGAAGAGGGTTTGAGATACGATTTTAAATGTGATATTGGTATACAGTGGTACCTCAGAACTCGAACCTAATCTGTTCAGAACTCGAGTTCAAATCCTAAAAAGTTCGAGTTTGGATTAAATTTTCCCCATAAGAAATAATGGAAAACCAATTAATTGGTTTCCAGCCCCAAAAAATACACCTAAATTGTCATGCTTCTCGTCCGATCATCTCGTGTGCCACGCCCCCTCGGTAACCTTGTGTGGATTCCCTGTGTTTACCAGCTGTTCTCTGTTGTTGTCATTATAGTTCATTGTAGTTAAATCCGTGTTTAAGTTTGTTTCCCCAGTCCGGTCATTAACATTGCATAGAAGTTTCTTGTTCTGTGTTGCTGCTCCCTGATTAAACCCCCGTAATTTCCCGATCCTCCGTCTCCCTGCTCTTGCTTCCCCGGTGTGAGGTGACATAAATATGTTTTTTTAGCATTTAAAAACAAAATGAACAGGATAAAACAAGAAGAACATATACTAAACAACTCTAAGCACATTTATCAAAACAGTAATTTGTAAAGTAAGAAAATAAGTGTATCCAAACAATGTGTAAAGTTAAAAAATTATTTTTCAATAATTAATTTTTTTAACTCAACTGCAATTCGCACAGACTTGTGCTTTACCACTTTTGGTGCTGCTTTTTTGGAGCCATGGCTACCAATAAAAGAGTAACCTGAAAAAAATTAGCAGTCTTAATTTTTCGCGAACACGGCGCCAACACTGTATGCCATGCGTAACATTTTTTTCTTAATGGTTCCAAAACGATAAAGAATGTACCCTAACACTACCCCAACCATGCCCCAAGACTGCGCCAACACTAGACTATGCCATGCGGTCCATTGTTTATTTTAATTATTACTCTGTATTCGTTAATTTGTTCGTAAATCGCAAACTTTTAGGTTGTAACATTTGTTACCCTTTGTTTCCGTTGAGAGACATGTGCATGACTCATTTCCCCACGCGTACAAGTTATCTTAGGTCGGCATTCAAGGTTCGACTTCTGAGATTCAGATCGAGTTCTAGGTCATTTTTTTCAGACTGGTTGGTTCGACTTTTAAGAAATTTGAGTTCTAATGAGTTCGAGTACTGAGGTACCACAGTATATGCATTTAACACGAAAACAAAACCTCAAGTATTTACAAAATATAAAGAAATACAATTCGGGGGTGGGGAGGTTCTCAGTTTTAAATCACTCGGACGCATAACAGCGCAAAGGTGACTAATATCACTATATTGTTCAGTTCTGTAGCGATAGTCTTCACCCTCACCCAAGTTTGTTTGGCTCTGCAGTTGTCTGCCCTTCACTCTCCACTTCACTACTTGTAACTGTGCCGGCCAAGCAGTGCAAAATGTCCTCACCACTCCAAACTCAGCTGGCTATAATATGTAAATTGAAGAAAATATAATAATTTTACAAAGATCTGGGAAGGCATGGTGACGATTTACTACGAAAAGTATATGAAAGAATTAGGAATCTCAATAAACTTAATAAGCCTACATCTAATCTCGGACACTGAAGAAAACTTCGGAAAGCATACCATTTGACCAGAGACATACTCTAGTAGAGAGTGACTTTGAGGAAGTTAAGACATCACAGAAGCAAGCAACGGACCACCTCATTCACATATAGCTAAAGAAATACCTAAATGAAAAATAATAATATTAACCCATAAATAAATAATTAATATTTACGAAAGTATTATCATAATATGTTAAGACATGAGAAGAGCCACAGCCTGGTATATTTAAGACTAGATGTACTTTGGTGGTGATTCATTTCACATCAACAGTAACGTCAAATAACTTTGGTCTTGTCGATGTACTCATTTGACAGAATTTTGAAGCTGAACCTGCCATTCAAAGTACCCTTTTCTTTGTTCATTATTTTTCCCGAGCTGCCATCCGACTCAACACATGTTTACGGCACCAAAAAAATTAGACACGTTATAATGAATTCCCATTGATGTGCAATTATCGCATTAACTTTGACAGCCCTAATTTTAGTATTAAGCAGTGTTTAAATTATTTTATACAACCCCATCAATGTATAATATACCAATAACAATAGGATTTTTTTCACGGGAACGGATTAATCATTTTCCCTTTATTTCTTATGGGAAAAATTTGTTTGGTATACGTCCTGTTTTGTATATGTCCAAGGATCTGGAAAGGATTATGGTCGTATACCGAGGTACCACTGTATTTTAATAACAATGTTCTTCAACATCAAATTGCAAAGGCTTTGTAAATCTCATCATCTACAGTGCATAACATCATCAAAAGATTCAGAGAAACTGGAGATATCTCTGTGCGTAAGGGACAAGGCCAAAGTCCTTTATTGGATGTCCGTGGTCTTCGGGCCCTCAGGCGAGACTGCATCACTCATCGGCATGACTGTGTCAATGACATTACTAAATTGGCCCAGGAATACTTCCAGAAACCACAATCCGCCGTGCCATCTGCAGATGCCAACTCTCTATCATGCAAAAAGGAAACCATATCTTAACATGGGCCAGAAGTGCCGTCATGTCCTGTGGGTCAAGACTCATTTGAAATGGACTGTTTCAAAGTGGGAAGGTGTTCTATGGTCAGACAAGTCCAAATTTGACATTCTTGTTGGTAATCACGGATGCCGTGTCCTCCGGGCTAAAGAGGAGGGAGACATTCCAGCGTGTTATCAGTGTTCAGTTCAAAAGCCAGCATCTCTGATGGTATGGGGGTGCATAAGAGCACACGGTATGGGCAGCTTGCATGTTTTGGAAGGAACTATGAATGCTGAAAGATATATAAAGGTTTTAGAGCAACATATGCTCCCCTCCAGACGACGTCTATTTCAAGGAAGGCCTTGTGTATTTCAGGAGGACAATGTAATAGCTGCAGTATGTGGTTTTGCAACAGCATGGCTTCATCGGAGAAGAGTGCGGTTGCTGAATTGGCCAGCCTGCAGTCCATTCTTTCACCTATAGAGAACATTTGGCGCATCATTAAATGAAAAATACGTCAAAGATGACCACGAACTCTTAGGCAGCTGGAAACTTATATCAGGCAAGAATGGGACCAATTTCCAACACCAAAACTCCAGAAACTCCTAACCTCGTTGCCCAGATGTCTTCAAACTGTTTTGAAAAGAAAAGGATATGCTACACCATGGTAAACATGCACCTGTCCCAACTATTTTGAGACCTGTAGCAAGCATCACATTTGAAATGAGTTCATTTTGTGCATAAAATTGTACAATTTCTCAGTTTAATGTTATTTATATTCTGTTGTGAATAAAATATTTGCTCATGTGATTTGAAAGTCTTTTAGTTTTCATTTTATTCAAATTTAAAGAATGTCCCAACTTTTCTGGAATTCAGGTTGTAGAGTAAAATATACTATATTATTACAGTACTGTATGTGTCAGTGTCTAATGTAAATTAACGAAGATGAGAATCAAATATTGGAGATACTGGAGATATTTGTGACATTGTGTAATGGCAACTGTCCAGTCTGCAAGAGACTTATGTGTCTCAGGATGAACTGATTGGATGCTCATCTCTTCACTTGAGTCTGGGGAACAAAAATAGTCTTGTTAATTTTATTAATGAATTAATTATGAATCCAATAATAGGCAACCAGGCGGCTTTTTAATAGTATGATATATAAGATTCTACATATTTGGAGAAACTCACAAAAGCTGAAATTGGAAATCATTTACACTTGATGTTGCCTATTCATATATCAGAGCCTGCATGTCCCAGAGGAAGTTGTGGCTATTCAGAAGGTTCACACACTATAAAGACAAAAGTATTGGGACACAACTCTTAATCACTGAATTCAGGTGTTTCTTTCAGACCCATTGCTACAGGGGTATAAAATCAAGCCTACCCATGCAGTCAGGTTTACAAACATTAGTGAAAGAATGGGTTGTTCTGAAGAGCTCAGTGAATTCAAGCATCATAAGATGCCACCTTTGCAAAATGTCACCATGTAAAACTTCATCCCTGCTAGATATTCCACAGACAACTGTAGGTTTTGTTGACTCAGTAACTACAGAGTTCTAAACTTCCTCTGGCATTAACTCCATGGCCCAGCAGCTGCATGCAAGCGTCACATCACCAAGTGGAATGCCAAGTTTCAGATGGAGTGGTGTAAATCATGCTGCCACTGGATTCTGGAGCAGTGGAAATGTGTTCTGTGGAGTGATGAATCATGCTTCTTTGTCATGCTGATGGACGAGTCTGGGTTTGGTAGATGCCAAAAGAATGTTACCTGCCTGACTGCATTGTGCCAACTGTAAAGTTTGGTGGAGGAGGGATGATTGGTATGGGGTTGTTTTTCAGGGGTTGGGCTTGGCCAATTAGCTCCAGTGAAGGGAACTCTTAATCCTTCAGCATACCAAGACATTTTGGGCAATTCTATGCTTCCAACTTTGTGGGAACAAAGTTTGGTGTGGATGAACTTGACTGGCCGCGCAGATCCCTGACCTCAACCCCACTGAACACCCTTGGGGAGAAGGGTCTAGCTGCAGACGCCTGTAGAGTGGAGCTCCACAGGAAACACATGACCTCCACATACTAGTACTATAGTATGTATGTATGTGTGTGTGTGTTTCCTGTGAAGCTCCACTCTACAGGTGTCTGCAGCTAGACGCTCTTGCCCTTGGGATGAACTGGAATGGACACTGTGAGCCAGGCCTTCACATCCAACATCAGTGCTTGAAAAATGCTTTTCTGGGAGAATGGACAAAAATCCCCCCCCCGACGCACGCACGCACGCACACACACACACACACACACACACACACACACACACACACACTCCAAAATCTTCTGGAAAGCCTCAGAAAAGTTGCAGCTGTCATAGCTGCAAAGGGAGGACTAACTGCATATTGATGCCTACAGTATGGATTTAGAATGGGATGTCATAAAAGTTCCTGGGTGTAATGGCCAGGTGTCCATATAGTGTATCTGCATAGGACTGATTACTACCCTCAATGTATATTATTGCAGGTATATAATATAATCTTGCAGTGTTGAGAAAGTTGAACATGTAACATTCAAAACGCTTGTGAATAATTATATAATTGTCTAAGAAATATATAACGCAATTATACATAGAAATATATTAGAATATACAAATGTATCACAATTAAGCTAGATTCAAGCAACATCTGTAGAGTAACATCTACAGCAGTGTTTCTCAATCCAATCCTTGGGAACCCCCAGACAGTCCAGATTTTTGCTCCCTCCCAGCTCTCATTCAGTCAAGAACACCAAATACCTGGTACAAGTGAGCTGGGAGTTTGGAGGGAGCAAAAATGTGGACTGTCTGGGTATTCCCGAGGACTGGGTTGAGAAACACAGATCTACAGCAGACGAATCAATTAGGCTAAAAGCCTCATGGATATATTGGTGGAGTTTCAACATGACATAAGTACAACAGGTTAAACACTGGAATGACGCAAATATATTAAGACTGCATTAAATCTATCAAAAATGTAAACTCACAAGTACAAAAAACTAAACTTATCTAACAAACATAAAGATATAGAGGATACTGGCAGAAAAATGGGTTTTCCTTAAAAGTGATTGTTTTCATGTATTTTCATGTTTGTAACTTATTTAAGTACCCTGACTGTGTATTTGCTTTTCTCTAGCAAAATACAATGTAAATGAACAGGAAACTAAAAACCATGTAATACAAATATACAAATAGATTTTTAATGAGTTTTCATTCATCTGTAATACAAACTAGTAGATGTCATTGAAATCTCGATAAACCCAGACAACAGTGGTTTACCTGCTTATGTATGGCCTCAGGAGATGCGCAGAGATTAGCACCATATTGTCAGGCATTGCTTCATCTGTGGACAGCCAATAGGAGAAGTCGTTGCGCGAAGCATAGTGACAAGTGCTGTTAGGGTTGCAAAATAGAAAGGGCATAGTGGAGAACTGGGGGAGGCAGCTTCCAAGAGCACCTGAGGAGACAATACAGGTGAAAATTAGGGACTTGGGTTTGAGGAATAATATAAGGACTTGGATCTAAGATAATGGAGCTGGACATGTTGAAAATCTGTGATGGGAATTTAAACAATCGACTTTAAACTGTCTGCAGATATGTGGAGTTTTCTTTTTCTAAACAAAAGCATAACTACCTTAAAATCTAAGGATATTGGAGCGTGGCCTATTTTATAAAACTGACATAGAAATTGAAGAAATAAACAGCTTGAATAGACATTTGTTAGGACAGAATGTTATTGCATCTTGTTTCTTGTTCCTTCTTCCCATAAAAACATGCACACAATTAAACAATCTAAAATTTAATTAGTTATCCAACTGATATAGAAAATAGATGATATCCCTGTGTAACCTAAGACAAATCAGGATTTAGCACAGTGGACAGAGGAATCCTCCTCCTGTATTGTTCTGTCCTTGAGGTTATGGTCTGCATTGAGCAGCTTCTCGAGGAAAGCCCAAAGCCCCACGAGGCATCAATTACTCAGCACTACCATTAGTGGTGGGTTGTTTTAAATGTATCAAAACCATTTTGAAGATTAGAAATTGTTATCTCTGCATATATGGCTATTCTCTTTAATAATACAGAGATATTGATTTTGAGCCATACCGCCCAATCCTACAGACCATATGGGGAAGATGAGAGACATTCTGTTTCCCAAAGTAAGGTCTATGTTTTTCTGTTAGCTGTCTATAACTATGTTTACATATGATAACCCAATTATGGTGTTTACATGTTTTTTTAATAACTCGATTGTGCAGCTGGTATTGAAAATGCAGTAATCGAGTCATCGCAACACCTTAATCAGCTTATCACCTGTAAATGTAGAGATGAATAATTACAAAAAAAATAAAACAACATAGATCATACTTCATGAGTGAGCTGTTTGGCAATGTTTTAAAAGGAAATGAACCAAGTAACATTGATTCCTTGATTTTCTCCTCAATAAAAGCACTTGTGTTGCTTACCAACAGGAAGGAATACTATCGGTCTTTATTCAAATTTAGTATAGCCTTATACACATAATAAAAATATTTTTATATAAACGATACTGTGTCATTTTGAAAGTGTTTGGTAATGGAGCATGGGTATTATCATTTTGACTAAGGTGTTTTCTGAACACGCAAAGCATCTATTAATTTGCTCCAGTTTATGTAGAGCACGTGATATCATTTGATTAAGGTGTTTTAAGAATTTGTAGCTCATTGATAATCGGCCATCATAGTGAGATGTTGATGGATTCTTACCCAGATCTTGGCCATGCCCCATGCTGTTCCCATTAACAAAGATGAGGGAGAATCCAGACCACATCTGATTACTGTCCTCTGGACAGCTGGGCTCCGTAGCTGTCTGGCTGTGTCGAGTGAAAATAAAACTGTTTTTGGAAATTCTTGGGACGTAAGCACCTGGGGGACCACGGATACCCTTCTTGCCTGGGGGCCCTGGAGGCCCCTGCAATCCTAATGAGATACAGAGATAACAGAATCTGAGAAGGTTTACAAGGTGTCTTACTCTTTTTTCATGCTTTTTTCACCAACATTTTTAAGCATAATCAGTAGATCAATGACACCTTATCAAGAAAGATTATAAGATTAGATTCAATGTTTTTTTTTTGGGTGATATTGTTCACATGAAATTTTATATTGGAAGTTGGTACCTTGTGGCCCTGGCAAACCTGTCTCTCCTTTCTGGCCTAACACTCCTTGTGGTCCTGGACATCCAGCCTTGCCAGTTATCCCTTTCTGACCAGTAGGTCCTACAACAAAGGACAGGGATTTCTTATATTATGTAGACTTTCACAATTAAGAGGTAACTGCCCCATAATGGAAGAAATACAATGACAGCATGAGTTTAATCATAAATACAGCATAAATCAATACACCCATATATCCATCTTCTAACTACTAATTCTGGTTATGATTACAGGGTGGCCTGGAGTCTATCCTAGACAGCGAAGGGCACAAGGCTGGGATGCACCATTGGTGGGATGCCAATCCATGCAGAAATGAGGGTGATGATCCACTAGCCGCTCCAAGACAAAGAGGGTTTATTGGGGGAAACAGAACACACTGGGGTAAACACAAAATAAAAGGGACCTTAAATGGTCAAAAGGCAAATATGGGAAACAAGAACTAACTTAAAGACACCATAGAATAATGCAAGATAGGTGCATGACAAAGCAATTGGGCAGCGCAACCTTCAGTGATCGACATACGACTGACTGGCAAACGTAGCAGAAGCAGGTAGTTATCCTGCGTTTCTCTCTCTGAGTTGGAACTCAGATAAAAACATCTTGAAAAACGTCACTTCCTGTCATAAACATGCTTCCTTTCTGACGTTGAGGTCAGACAGAATGTGACGTCTGTGACGTCATTTCAACATGGCGGTTACACAGTCAACAGTGATTCTATTTTATAAATATTTAAAATGTTTATTTTGTTAAATGTATTAATAGTTACAGATGTAATTGTATGTGGTCCATTTAGAGAATACCATATCATGACTGTAAACAGCAACCTAGCATGCAATATGAGATTTTTACCAGACTTGTTAGTGTGTTTTGTTTGTTTGCCTCTCGAAAAAAGAATATCGCTATGGATCTACTAAAATATTATAAAGATTTTAATGTGGTTTGACTAGTTCGTGTTTCTTGTTTGTTTGTCTCTCGGAAAAAAGAATCTCACTCCAAATCTGCTAAAAAAAAATAAAGCAACACACAACAGCGTGTTCATGGAGGCAGCCATGTTTGTTCGGAGATGGGTAGCTCAAACAGGAGATTGGTCAGACGTGACATCACGCACCTCAGAATTTATGAGTTTGGGGAGATAATAGAACTCACCATTAAATACACACAAGGCTAACAAGCCAATGCAGGACAGGTGAGAACAATACCCAAATAACTAATTAAAGAAAGGACAGGACAACGAGCAACAGGTGGGGCTGATTAACAGAACTAGAAAACTTAGACATCAAAACTAGGAGACCTAAACCAGACACTAGCACTACAATGCAAACTGATGACAGAAACAAATAGGAAGTAATGCACACTGGGGAAAACAGGAAAACCAACAAACACAAAACAGATAAGGCCTGCTTTAAGAGAGTGTTACCGTACATTTTTCATCATTTTATTCCTTGTACTGTATTTATCATGTACTAACAAAAATGCATAAAATTATGTGTGGCTTATGTGTAGTACATCAAACATTTTGGGATGCTGTGCTAAAGTGTGCATTGTTTTTTGGTGGCATGTGTGTATTACATGCAAACCCTGCTTTACCAAATGTTCCCGGAGTTCCCTTTTTCCCTGGAGGTCCCTGCCCTCCTTGGATCCCTGGAGCTCCTTCTAGACCTTGCTCCCCGCTGATGAGCGATGGATCATTTATCATAACACATGGACCTACAGCAGGAAGCCACATTACCAGGGATGCAAATAACTGGTACGCAAGTACACATTCACCTTCAAAAGTGATATGTGCGGCAACTGTTTGTTGTAAGAGCATAAAAGAGTACTTACTAATATGACAAGAAATTATTGTGCATTTTAACCTTTATATTCTAGCGCTGGATGGGTGCATGTCCCAGCATGCCCCACGTGCAATTGTAAATAGCTCCTGTCTGTAATTGTAAATAGCCCTTGTGGCACAGGTGTTGTTAATGGTTGCGCTTCCCTATTATCGCGTGTGTGTTTGCCTGCATCTTCTGTGTACCCTGTCTGATCCTCGCGTGTATTTAGCTTGTGTAAATCTCCCACCGTGTGTACACCTTACAGCATGGTATCTGACAACCTTGTGTTTCCTCTCTGTGTATTTGGTTTGGTGCTCATTGGGTGCGTGTTATAGTCCTGTTAAGGACTGCTATTAAAGAGAGTGTTTTCTCTGGCAAGCAAGTGTCCTTGTCCTTCTTTGCTTCTGCGATGCCTTGGTCTGGCCAGTGCTATAATATTCTAATTTGTATTTCATTCGTGGAATAAAGGTTAAAATGCACGGTAATTTCTTATCATAGAACTGCGAATGCACATAAAATAAGTTCGCATTTGCTTTGTTAGAACAATCAATTGCCGCCCATATTGCTTTTAAAGGGGAATGCATACTTTTGTGCCAGTAATGTGCATCCCTCCACATTACCTATTGGCAAAGACAGGCCGCAAACAAACATACAGACATTAAGTCTGAGAGCATAGCACCTCTCAACCACACTCCAAGTTCTGTTGTCATGTATTTGATTTGCAGAGTTTCTGGGATATAAAGACCAGTGGTCAATGCAAGTTTTTAACGTAAGTGCTACACAGCCTCCTCTACCTGGTTTTCCCTGAGGGCCCTTTGATCCAGAGTTACCCTTGGGTCCTGGACTGCCTGGATTCCCATTTATACCTAAAAAGGGCAGTATACAGTCATTTTATCAGATCAAATAACTGTTAGTGATCACAGTCATGCAATAAATGAAAATTTGGAAGACTTATTTAATTACCAATATCTCCCTTATCTCCAGGAGGCCCAGTGTCACCGTTGAGTCCCTGCTTACCAGGCAAGCCATCTTCTCCCTACAGTTTCGACAACCGGTAATCAAAAAAAATAACAAAATGAAAGTGAAGATCAATGTACATGGTTATACTCTGTTGTTAAGACTTCTTGCATGCCTGCTATATGGATATTGATGTTTGTCACTCTAAGCATGTTTCTAATAGGACTTACACGTCTGCCTGTGTCCCCATGGTCTCCTTTCTCCCCAGGTTGCCCAGCTGCACCTGTTTCCCCAGTGTCACCTTTGTCACCTTTAAGCCCTGGCCCTGGAGGCCCCGGGGGACCCCTGGAACCCTTGAGACCTGCATCCATTAAGAAAGAAAAATGGGTGAGACCAAATAAAACACTATTATAAACAGATCGAAATAAAGATACAGTGGTACCTCAGAACTCTAACTTAATCATTTTTTTCTTAATGGCTTCCAAAATGATAAAGAATGTACCCCAACACTACCACAAGACATGCCCCAAGATTGCGCCGACACTAGACTATGCCAGCACTAGGCCATGCGGTCCATTGTTTATTTTTATTATTATTCTGTATTCGTTAATTTGATCGTAAATCACAAACCTTTAGGTTGTAACATTTGTTACCCTTTGTTTCCGCTGAGAGACATGCCGCGTGACTCATTTCCCCGTGTGTACAAGTTATCTTAGGTCAGCGTTCACGGTTCGACTTCTGAGATTCAGATCTTGTTCTAGGTAATTTTTTTCGAACTGGTTGGTTCGACTTTTAAGAAATTCGAGTTCTAATGAGTTTGAGTACTGAGGTACCACTGTTTTTTTAAACTGGTAGACATTGTTTTTTAAAAATATTTGTTTGGTACATACTTTTTTTTGCTTAAGATAAAGTCAACTTAACACTTAACTGTTTAAATGATAAAATATCTAAATGAGTGATTTAGTGTTAATGATAATGACAGGCTGTCCTTTGCTTAGTAAATAATAGTACTCTTCCGCTCTTGCAGGTGTACCCTGTGTAACATAAGGAAGATTAGGCATTTTCTTATATTATTTATACTATATTATGCATTCCATACTTCTACTTCTATGCCATCCCATCGTAAACTCCATGCTCAATGGTATTCTATTGTGCAATATTTGTACATAGCATATATTTTGTACATCCCTGTATATAATATAGGTAGTTCTATATCTAATCTCGTTCATCTCTTTTTATATAGTGTTTTTATCTACATTTCCTTGGAGCAGTTACAATAAGCTTTTCACTGCAGGTTGTACTATGTATAATGATGCATGTGACAAATAAAATTTGAATTTGATTTGAATTTCTTTCTGAGTATCAGCTCAGCTTCTAGTCAAGGCACTTGTTATCTCATGGCTAGACAATTGCAACTAGCAGGTCTACAAGCTTGTGATATCAGACCACTGCAGATGATATTCAGTCAGCCCAGGCATTCTCACATCTCCTTGCCTCTCTTCACTAGCTCCCTATTGGTGTTCACAGCAGGTTCAAATCTTTGGTGCTGACTAACAGGACCATCAAGAAACAAGCACCCATCTCTATCAAAAGTCTCCTCAACACTTATGTCCCATCTTGCTCCCTTCGGACAGCAAACCAAAGCCATTTGGAGTTCCCTTCATTACATGAGAAGTGTCACTCTAGATCAGAGGTGGGCAATCTTATCCAGAAAGGGCTGTTGTGTATGCAGGTTTTTGCTGCAACTCCCTAATTAGATTACTAATTAGAGAACTGATTGGCTGAAGAGTCCTCACACCTGGGTTTGAACAGCTGA
>JAODKC010000039.1:18001083-18014451 GCA_026777985.1 Mormyrops attenuatus | reverse complement strand
CAAAAACTTTGACAATATTTATTGTCATGTAGACATAGAACTTCGGCCAGCTGGCTGGAGTGAGATTTTCAATTCTTGAGTTATATATCTGTTTTGGTTAACAGTCCGGGTCCGTATGGAACCTGGACCGCAGTACACCTGTTAGTGACCTCTGGTGTAGATGATGTTGCTCCTGGCTATGTAGCAATACCATGTAATACAGCGCGAACACCTGCCAAAACTGTACATTCTATCGCCTCTAAGTGAGCGGAATTCGCCATGTTGTCCTCCATCACCCATATCCTGCAACCACTTAGTGTGCTTTTGTCATTACCGCCCATTTCTATGCAGATGGGCGTGGGGAATTTGCATACGTTCTCAACATTTAGAGTCTACATTTAACATTTAGATTTAACATTTACATTTAATATTTATATGTAGACATACCATTTATATTTACATATGATGAACAATTTTGACAATAATCTAGATAGCAAAAAAATCTGATGATGCACAACACCACTGACTTCTAGCTAAATGTCATAAAATTGCACAAAATGTTGAAAAAGTGGCAGGTACAAAAATGTTTAGTACCTTTACAAATGGCGCCCCATATGTCTGCATGCGTCTGACTCCTTGTAATCGGATCTCACTTTCCCACAACTTATTTAAATAAGCACGTAACTCACTTCCATGTGCAGAATCTGTCAAACATTAAAAGTAGGAGATTAAGAAATCAAAAGCTATTTGTGCATTTCAGGAAAACCACATAAAATGTTTGTATGGAACGCTATAACACTCAAAATGAAATAAAAATACCTATAAATAATTACATGAATAAATATTTCAATAATTAATGTGTTCATTTATTTTGAAACAGTTCCCTAAAGGTATTATATTACATAATGTTTGTATGTATGTATATATGTATGTTGTATGTATAATCTTTAAACTGTATTTCATAATAGTACTGTCATTAGTCATTATTATGAAATATTATTTCAGATAATGCAAATGTGATTACTTTAAAAAAATCAAACTATATTTTGCAGTAAAGTTCAACTTTTCATGTTGTAGACATGCAGTTTTATACCATGTCAACACAGTACAAATATACATGTTAAAAATGTCTTTCAGTTAGACAAGATATACCTAAGGAGGCAAATACTTCTCTATTCAAGGGCAAAGGGTTCATTCTGTAAGGCATGTTGGTTGCCATCTGATAATATTTGGGCTTTTAATCATAACCAATGAAGCTCAAAATTTGTGAAGATTTCAATGAAGTGGTTTATTGTTTCGTCTGATATGCTGAATAATTTCTGACTCCGAGCAAGTAAAGTAAAAGATGCAAAGCAGTCAGGACCGAATTTCTGACCAGGAGTACACCTCCCCGGACAGCTCAGTATAAAACTATATAAGCAATCACACTGTGTTTATATGTTTCTATTACATATCCATTATCTAGATTGAATGCACATTCTTACCTACACGTTTTCATTTTACGTTCATTTAATTTTACCGGCACAGTTCACCAATATTAATGTAATATCAAGACTATCCTTGACTACTGGATCGGAATACCGGTCTTCTTAGAAGGCGAGGCTCACTGGCTTACGGGTAGGGAATAAAAGAGACTTCACTCATTAATCCACGTTGGGGTATTCTTTACCTATAACAATCGCGGGGAACTCAGAACACACGGCGAACAGATCCCTTTTCCTTCCTTTTTCTCCTTCTCCTTAACTCTTCCCCCTCTGCCCCAAACTTAAACACATTAGTTCCGCTCAGCATAACCATTCCCTTGACTAATAAAAGGAGCGGACAACACATC
This sequence comes from Mormyrops attenuatus, assembly GCA_026777985.1. Lineage (NCBI taxonomy): Eukaryota > Metazoa > Chordata > Actinopteri > Osteoglossiformes > Mormyridae > Mormyrops > Mormyrops attenuatus. The sequence continues at coordinate 18,012,641 of JAODKC010000039.1, read as the reverse complement.
CCCTATTCTTAATGTTACATTAATAAAGCGTGGAGCTTATTATATGATCTAAGTGATAAATCACTTCCTGCACAATGTATTACACAATTTATTTTTCCCGAATTTGCACAGAATATTAATGATACACACTTTTGACAATGTTTCCATTCTTATGGTGCGCTTCAAATTCTTGATAGTCTTATTAGGATCTTGCTTTGTTAGCTGTTGTGTAAATCTTGCTCCATTACTGCTTACATTTGTACCTGGGCATTCAGTGTAAGATTAGCCTAGCTGCACTTTTGCCGAGTTGACTCCTTGACAGCATGTATGTTTGCAATGTTCTACTTGCCTGATCACTTTGGACAAAAACATCTACTTAACTGTGTTAATGTAAATCTTAAGGGTACAAAAACTTCTGAGTATTTGCTGATGATAAATACAGTATTCTAATCATTAAACGGTGTTCTGCTAATATGCACTCATAGGTAGGCCTATATAAAGAAGCTATTTAGCCATTTATTTTCCTCTGACTCCTTACCACTGTGCCCAGTCAAACCATGATGCCCACGGTCTCCTTTCAGACCAGAATAACACATTCCTTTTTGCCCACATGCACCAGTTCTTCCCTGAGGGCCTTGGGGTCCTTTGGAGCCTTTTTCTCCATAGACTCCACTAGGACCAGGAGGTCCAAGGGGGCCTATGGGACCCACATCTCCTTTGGGACCTGAGGGTAGCAAGAAAAAGCAAGTAAACACACCTAGCAGGAGCTCTATGATGTGTCATAACTCTGCAGGAAATGGATTACCTTAATGCCATTATTTCAACTGTTCCAACGGACTGTCTGTCTTGGACTGTTTAGGTCCTAAAAACAGAAAGTTCATCTATATTTCAACCTCACCTTCTGGGCCCTTTGGTCCATCTGTGCCCAGCTCTCCAATCACAAAAGCTATGGAGTGAACAGAATTTTTTTTTGAAGTAAGTCTTCACTGTATTCTCCATGTGCCAGCACATGTAAGGGATGCAACACTTGCCTCCAAAATCCCCCTTCTCTCCCAACGAACCAGGGAAGCTATCACTGCCTTGTTGGCCTTTGGGGCCAGCAGGTCCTGGACAACCAGCAACACCTGGGTTTCCTGTGACAACAAATTAATTGAAATAATATTAATGTTTATATGTCATAGACCAGCCAGGAGGAGACCTGCTGGCAGCACTCTCTTTACATAGATGTTCCATGTCACAATAGCCACACCCCCACGGAATCCCAACCTATTTGTTCCCTAGTATTTGTATTACAGCCCTCTGTCTTCCCTATAAAGTGCAGCAGGATGGCATTTCTGATAAGGGTAGATGCCTGGGTCCACCAGTGCTGCAGGGAGCAGCGCAATAGGGAGAGGCGTTCATGCATCAGTGACCCAGTATTAATTAACCCTTCAGAGACAGGACCAGAACCAGAACTGATTGTTAACCCTCTGGGGACTAGGGGTAGGGAACACACTTTCACTGACTGGGGCATGATCACACATTTCTTCAAATATCATAAACTTACTTCATGGCAAATAAATTATTTCTTATATATTTGTTTTGCCATTACACTCATCTTTATTTTAATGTATATTGTAAATATGTCAGATTTATGTTAAGGTTGTAATTTGACATCAACGTATAGACATTGCAAAATGCAGTTTGGAACACTTGCAGAAACATAATAAAAGTACATAGTAAGCAATGGTGCCAGTTTGTTTTGATCCCAGATATCTGATCACCAAAGTCTTGGCTACGTGAAGATGACTAAATGGTGCATTGCAACATTCAGTTGGACAAATAAATAAGAATAAGCTAACTCATGTCACTATTTCTGGTCTCCTTCCATTGTATATTTAGGAGCTCTCATGTGTCTCATGCGAATTCGGCTCCCGTCAGAAGATTGCACTTTCCTTTTGCTATTGCTACACCAGTGTTTACTCCTATTCTCTACCTACTATAATATCCCAATTTCTTTCTTGATCACAGGGCTGTGCCATCCTGCCAAGTCTTATACATAATCACAGGTCTTAAACACTGCATACATTTGATTTCAAACACTTACAGCTATAAGTGAAAGACATGGGTCTTAAAAACTGAATATTAAAATATTGTAAGCAGTATAGACAATAGTAATAGCTGAAACACATCTCTTCAGTTACATTGTATTCTCATACCCTGATGGCCTCTAGGCCCTGGGAGCCCAATGAGGCCACGATTCCCATCTGATCCCCTTTCTCCTGGTAAGCCTGGACTTCCTGAGATGAGAGAAGACAAAAACCATAATAACAACAACAAAAACTGGAAAAATATAGCCTTTTTAGTACCTGTGTTTAAGAGGAATTCCTTTTTTCAATTATTCACTACATTTTATGAAATTGTTTTCTTTTTAAATGTTTCTGATTTCTGTCAAAGGCTAAGGATATACACACACCACACACGCATACCCACACCACTGCTTGTTTCTTTTACTGTGCCTTAAGGTACCTTCATTTCCTGGGAATCCCTCATTTCCTCTAGGACCAGGAGAACCATATGGGCCATGAGGTCCTAGGCTTCCAGGTTCACCTATTTCCCCTTTCTCTCCTTTAATGCCTTGCTGTCCTGGATTACCCTGGATAAAAGTGAACCAAAAATCACAGGAAAAGAGGATTAGCAATGTTAGCAATACTAGCATTTTGTTTGCTGGAAATATTTTATGAATCATTAGCCCAGATGCTCAGATGTTTCTGTAGCAATGTGTAGCCTTATGTAGGAATTCAGTTTGGAGATAAAACCAGAGAGGCAAGATTGCGTTGGATTGGACATGTACAGAGGAGAGATGCTGGGTATGATGGGAGAAGGATGCTGGCAAGAGGAAAAGAGGAAGAACTAAGAGTAAGTTTAGGGATGTGGTGGGAGAGGTCATGCAGGTGGCTTTGTGAAAGATGAAGATGCAAAAGATGGGGAAAAAATAGAGACAGATGAACAGAGATTATTTTATGTCACCGTAAGTAGTGTACTGAAATTGACTGGTGTTAGAACAAAGCCTGACTTAACCAAACTATAGTAGGTTGTATTCTCAGAGTACTCCATTACCATGACTGACAATGTACCATACTATTGAATGAAAGTAGTGCCACCTATACAATAAGAGGACCGATAAAAGTAAAATTCAGCACAAATACTTTCAAAGTCACGTGAAAAAGACATAAATTAACTATGTTGATTTTAGGATTTTGTGAATCGATATCAAATCAAAATTAGGATAAATTCAATATTTTCTTCCACTTCTAGTCATGATGTTAAGAAGCAATATTGTGTAGTGTAGTGCTGGTTTAAAAGCACTAGTGAGCTAGATAATGTCAAATTATATAGCATCAGGTGGGATGGAGTAATGTCATAATCTTATATACTGAGCTGGGGCTAGTTATAAGGTAGGTGTCAAAAGGCTTTCTGACAATAAGCAGATACCCATACCTTTGCTCCTCTTGCTCCTTTTTGGCCAAATCCAGGGGGACTGGGTTCACCTTTTTGTCCTTTTGGTCCATGAGTGCCCATCGGTCCTCGACAGCCGGCGGTGCCCTGAGCACCAGCATCACCCTTAGCTCCTTTGCATCCTGAGAATACAATCAAGCATATTGCTAACCATTTGACCAACAACTAATGGACTGCAGCATAGAATGTCAAAAGTAAGTGTTGTAAGTGTTAATCAAAGACTATGTAGTGAAATTGTATATGGGTGTACTATTGCTCACTTTGAAGAAGTCACTCGGTTATATTAATGCATGTGTATGAGTGCTGCTAGTTACCTGGCAATCCTGCTTTGCCAGGTGCGCCACTGGCTCCTGGAAAACCTATATTTCCATTGGGCCCATCAACTCCAGGATCCCCTGGTGGACCTGTGAAAAAAAGGCCCAATTGATATGGAGACATTGATACAAATTTACTAAAGATAAAAGAATCGTAAAAAGGAAACGCAGGGTGCTTCGGAAGCCATGTTTTCAGGAAATCCAGCTTGAGAATAACTGGCTACTTAATGACATGACAACACGTTTCCCCTCCCCTTTACATTATTAATATCATTGTGGTCATTGTGAGTTTAAGTGGCTCTATTATGCTCATTTTCAGTGTTCATAATCTTTCGGGGTCTACTAGAATAGATTTACATGCTTCAGTGTTCCAAATACACATTATTTTTCCTCATCCTATACAATCCTATTCACCCTGTCTATAATTCTGTCACTTCGTTTGAGCTTTAAGCCCCACCCCCAATGAGTTCAGTGTGCTTTGATTGATCAACTTAGCCCTACATGTTCTGCCCGTCTTGCAGTCTGCAGACTGAGCCTTGCAGGTACGTGGCCAATAAGGATTCTGCTATGAGGTGACCTCACCAAGTCAAGAAAGTAAGCTCTGGAATTCCAATGAGGTGTTTCAGGCAGATTTGGGAAGAGTAGTTTCTCGCTTTGGCAAGTACTTTGGGCCTGAGATTGTAGAGACCATTTACATCCATATAAAGCTTGCAAAAGTGTTCAATCCCCTGAAAGTTATGATGATTGTCTGGAGTATAAAAAAAATATTCATAATTTTCTCACACAACATTTATGTTAAGAACTCTTTTGCTCTATTATATTTTCAAACGCCAAAATAGGCTAGTTGTCATCTAACACAAAAAACACAACCTCTGTGTTTTGGAAGCTTCAGGTTTACAGTAATGACAAATTATTCACAAAGAACACAAAGGTGACAGTTATTAGACCATTATTAAACATAATTAGGTACTACTTAGTCTTGATGTTTCTCTCTGGAAATATAAAAAAATGCCCTTTGGAATCCCCATTGTCTTTGTTGGACAATCACTGCAAAAATTAAGACAAAGGAGCACTGTGCTGATGTGAGAAACAAAGTCATTGAAATGCGCATAGCATTGAAAAGTTTGAATGTCCAATTAAACACTTTTGGATCCATTATCAGAAAGTAGAAGGTTCATCACAGTACCTAGAGCCTTACTATAACAGGTCGTCCCTCAAAAGTAAGCATCAAAGCAAGGTGTCAACTGGTGAGAGAAGGTTACTAAAAATCCACCTGCCACTCTCAGAAGTCTGTAATGCTCTTTGGCTACAACTGGAGCGAAAGTGAATGGGTCCACAATTTCAAGAGCTCTCCGTAACACAGGCCTCTACAGGAGGGTAGCAAGAAGCTATTCCTTAAGAATAAAAACATGTATGGCATTTGCTACAAAGCATGACCCAGTTAAGATGTGGGAGAAGGTTTTATGGTCAGATGAGACCAAAATAGAACTGTTCATCTTTCAACATGACAATGACCCTAAGCATAAGGCCAAAGCAACACTTCTGAACAATGTGCAAAACTGGTACATACTTACCCCAAAAGAATTAAGGCTGTGATTAAGGAAGTGTAGAGGCTGAATACTTATGCAAACACTACATTTTTCTTCTTCAGTTAAATATTTACAGAAAGTGGTTTATTTTGACTTTGGAAATGTATTACAATATATGAGTTCACAGTAAAAGTATTGAATGGAGAAATATGTGCAGAAATCTTTTGTTAATTTTTTGTCAAAAAATTATGATGACTTTCAAGGGGTTGATTACTATTGCAAGCCACTGTATATAACACACCAGGGGAAAAGGAAAAACTGAAAAAACATAATCGGGACCCAACTGAAATAACTGCAATAAGTAGTGTATACCATGTTAGTGTAAGAGTAATGTATAGACACAAGCATGGGCGTAAATTATGGGGAGATGGGGGTAACACCCCACACCCCCATAATCAAAACCAGCCAATACAACCTCCTGGACTCCATTAAATGGGTGGATGGAGACCACAACCCTCCAAATGCTCAACCCAAAAGTTATGCCCTTGGACACACTAACAACAAACTAACAAATTTAATAAAACCCACTACACAAAGAATGAATATTTCTGTAACTATCTTTAAAAATAAGTAGGGGGCAGTGTGTGCCTCAGTGGGCTGTGCCTGTAATCAGAAGGTCACCGGTTCAAGCCCAGCCTCAGCACGTCTGTGGGTCCTTGAGCAAGGCCCCTAACCCCCAGCTCCCTGGGTGCCCTAACAGGTGGCTGCCGTTCGTGGACAGCTTAATCTACAAAGAGCAAGTTGAGGGAGGCGTGAAAAGACAATGTCCCCACAGGGATCAATTAAACAATGTGATAAGTTTTGTTTTTGTCATACAAGACCATTATTTAGTAATTAAAATAATTACTATAATTACCATAATTTTTAATGGAAAATGCCACAAATATTTGCAACCCCACTCATAATATTTAGTAAAGTTTCCCCTATTTCCCCTATCTTATTGTTTTTAATTTTTGTTGCTCTATTCTTGTACTGTCCACTTTCTGCCGTGCCTATGCAAATTTCCCACTTGTGGGGCTAATAAAGGATTGTCTTGTCTTGTCTTGTCTCATCTTATCTTTTTGACTTTGTGACTAAGCTGGAAAGCACTTGTACAGGGATCTTAGTAACGTAATTTCATTTATATACTTTCATTCTTATATGTACTGATCCTTGATTATAAATTAGGCCTATTAAGTTAAAACAGTATAAATAGAGATAAAATAACTGTTATCAGTATTACAATAGGAACTGAATAAGAGCTTATAATTGGGATATGACTGGAAATTTAAACAGAGCTCATTTTGGATCTTGAAAAACCTTGGTCTGTGGTGTATCATTGTTAGTTACCTGTATATAACTGCTCCCTGAGCCTAGAGCCTGATCATATTTATCTAAACCACAGAAAGCATATGGTACTACTCTGAGTCATGAAATGCACGTGGTAGGCAAGCACCTGTGGGGGGAGTAGTACCTGCCAATGACCAGAAGGTGGAGTACCGGTTTTGACTTTCCAGACGTGTAATTATGTGTAACATAAATTTAAAGGTAATAAAACACAAATAACTCCAGGACTCATACTTTTACTATTGTATGTACTCCATAGTGTCACTGTTTTTATTACATTTTTAATATTTTTAAGCCAAGCCAATGAAAAAACTCTGAGTAAGTAAACACCGATTCCCTCCAATTGTAGGCTGTTACCATGCCACTTTCCCCTGAATAACACTGTCCCCAACAATTGAGATCAAACACACAAATTGAAATTATTTGGCTGACAAAATCCATTTCGTCCACAAAATGACTTTCGTTCAAGAAATGCATTTTGCCCACAAAATGACTTCCTATCACTCACGAAATGCATTTTCTACACAAAAATTTAGGTCACAAGATGCATTTTGTTCACAAAAACGACTTTCTTTCATCCACAAAATGCAAGGTGCTATCAGTTCTGTGCACAAAATGAAGCATTCCTTTTGCATGAAGTCTTTATGCTTCTCTGGACAAAATGTAAGTGGAGTTTGTCTTTCTGTGGACAAAATGCAGCAAGGCATTACAAAATTTCATCATTAAATAATGCCTTTTGTGGCACAGAATGTATTTCAAGCATGAAATTGAGCGCTGGATACTTGGTGCTCCATAAATTCTGGTCACTGAAATGATTAATTTTTTTTTAATTATTATTAATTGTATATCACTGTATTTTGTTTTAAGCAGACTTAATCTTGTATCATTAAGCATAACTTCTCTGTAATTTTTTTGTTTTGTATATAAGAAAACCATTGATTATTTGTATAAAGTTCAGAAGTTTCATAAAGCATTCCAGTCTGTTCATTTGATTGTACATGATTTATGATCCATGCAATTGTTTATTTAACGTACCTCTACTGCGAGAAAAAGAAAACTGTACTACTGAAACAAAACTCTACAAAACTGAAAAAGGCAGTTTAGCAAATTGAAGCAAATACAGTAAAACAAATACTAAGGGTGTAAATGTTGTTTTAATAATCCAGCAAACACTATTTTTTGTGGTCTACACGAGTTCGGACAAGTTTCAATGTGTGGCCCATTCATTAAAATGAGTTTGATACCCCTGGCCTAGACTTTGTTCTGGCAGCAATTTTTATGTTGATTTAGTTTTGAGATTATTATCTTGCTGAAAGGTCCATCCGTAGGCAAGTTTCAACCTTCTGACAGAGGCAGCTAAGTGTTTGGCTAAGTCAGTCTGGTATTTTGTGGAATTCATGACGTTTTTGATCTTTTCATGGGCCCCTTGCAGCAAAACAGCCCTGAAGCATCAATGATCCTGCACCACATCAGGTACCAGGCACTTTTCTTATGTTGTCCCCTTTGTTTGGCAAACATGCTGATGGTATCATCAAAAAGTTAATTCTTTATCTGACCACAAAAAATGATTCCAATTGTAACTCCAATGATGGCAGATTTCTGGTGCTGCATTTTGTGGCATTTTGTCTCAGGAATAGACTCTGGTGATGCAGGGCGCGTCAGACAGATTCAAGCAAACTATGCAGTTCAGTACCTGTGATTTCTGGATCCCTTTTTACCTTTCTCACTATAAATGGGGGCACACTATATGGGGGCAGTACAATGCATTCTCTAACAGGCAAACTCTGAACTGTTCCATGCTTCCTAATTTTTAAATCATTGCCCTGTTGTTTTTTTTCATTGTCTTTCACCAAGGATGTAGATTTCGCACCACATGATCCTGAAAAATTTCTCAAATGTAATGGAATTACAGTCTAAGGAATTATTTTTATTAGATGATTAATATGCGTTTTTTCTACAGATTTTTTTGGTTCTTATATAGATTATTTATTTAATGTTTTTGGTTTTACCTCTCTTTGTTTAGGGTTGCCAATAATTCTGGAGAATAGGAAGATATTGCCATAAAACGTAGAACACAGAAATAGCAAAACTATAAGTCAGGTACAGTTTTGTTTTAAATTAAGCAACTTTAAGTATTCAAGCTTTGAATGAAAGAATGAAATGAAATTGAATGAAACTGTAGCAGGTATCTGGCTATTAACTGGTTAACAAATGTTTGTTTCACAAGAAAAAATAAAACTGGTGCAAATAATTGTAATGTCACAGAATTCAAAGAGAGGTATTTCTTCTGATTTTTTTCACTCACTCTTTTGCACCCCCTAATCAAATGGCACCTTAGGTCATCACCTATGTCACCTATAGGGCAGGCCAGTGCTGGTCTTATACATCAAGCAGAGCTGAAATGTAATATAATTGAAGGAAATTAAGCACCTTGTTGGCCAGGACATCCAGGGTTACCATCCTTTCCACTTTTCCCACACGGTCCTTGACTTCCGGGGTCTCCTTTAGGGCCAATACACCCTTGTATGCCTATTGGATAACAAATTATGCCAAGATTATCAATGGATTGCACTACATGTACAGACAGTAAGACAGTTAGCTGAATTACCAAAAGGATCAGTACCTTGTAACAGGAACATTTCACATATTTACCTGAATTACCAGGGTCCCCATCATCTCCCAAAAGATCAATGCTGACCATCACCCCAGAAGGCCCAGGGTCCCCTCGCTCCCCAGCTGGTCCTGGGCTGCCTCGATAGCCCTTTGGCCCAGTGCAGCCCATAGAGCCTGCCAGGTGTCACACCACAATACAGTCAACTCCACAATCACTGGTGACCCTCATGAAGGTGAGTTTAACATTAATGTATATTAAGATGAACTTTAATATTTTGAGCTCAAACAAGCCTTATTTTTTTAACACAACTTAGTTTTTTCTTTCCCAAAGACCATGATTTATTATTTTTTTTCTGGGAAATATAGGTTTTAACAAATAGCAACCCCACTCTTAATATTTGGTAAAACCTCTCCTGGCAAGGACAACAGCATTGAGCGTCTTTCTATAACTTTTAACTAGGTTGGAGAGCAATTTTAGAGAGATCTTGGGCAACACTTCCAAAAAGAAACTCTTCCAAAAAACGTCTGGAGGTGCAGGTGGTGTGTGACAGATTTTGAAAAGTTCAAGTCCCAAGATTCAAGCAAATTATGAGCTAAAACTGTGATTTTTGGGTTCCTTTTGACCTCTCACTATAAATGGCAGTGTCAGTGGTGGCAGTATGCTGATGTGTCCTCTTACAGGCAAACTAATACATATTTTGAATAATTGCCCTATTTGTACTCAGTGGTATTTTTCACTACTTCTCAATCTTTGTATTGCCATTACCTAATCTGTAAAGAACCTTTAATTTAATTTGAGATGAACACTCTTTCAATTTGCCCACATTGATGAATGACAAAGGCATGTGTGTGATATCATGTAAGTATGCCTGAGAAACAGGAAATGGTCATAGAAAACACATGACTTTCTGTGCAAGAGGAGCAAAATGAAGACAAAAAATGAAGACAAGGATGCAAATTTCTTTGGTCTTACTTAAGACATTACTCAGCGGTGCCAATAATTTTGCTCCATATGTTCCCGAAAGATTTCTTGATTATTAATAGAATGTAATGTTCTTGAAGGAATTATTTTTATAAGATAAATGGTAAGCAATTTTTCCATGCATTTTGAGGAAAATTTTGATTGTTATATGCATTGCTTATGCTAATGATTCTGCAGTTGACTCTAATTGTCAATTTCATTCCTGTATTTGGGGCAAGTGTATGTATGTAAGTCAGAATCCACTTACCGTGGATCAGAACATAATGATAAAGCAATGTTAACTAAGGCTGTATTTGCAAGACTCCCCCACACCTTTTATTCCAGGTTCTCCCGGGGAACCAGGGAAGCCATCAGGCCCAGGATGTCCAGGATTACCTGGGCTTCCAGGTTGGCCTCTGAGCCCTGAGAAAACAGAGGAATGCATTTTCTATAAAAGGCTTCTATACAAGGTTTTCTATAAAACATGCAAACTACGATTTTAATACTATTACTATGGAAAATAAAAGTACAATGAAATGCATTTTTGAGGAGCTGAGGTTGGTGAGATGAAAGAAAATCATTAAAAGTGAGATGTAAATTATGAAAAAAGGTGAGGCATACAAGTGCATCAATGCCCTCAATGCATTCTTTTCCACAGGGTTGTAGTAACAGTAATGAGGTTACCATGGCATTGATATATCTGTGTTCATTTATAAGAAATAGTTATATCTTAAACACTGCAACTGCTCAAATAATTCACTTAACAGCCATTTTATTAGTACATCGCACTAGGTAGGTCCCACGTTTGCCTCCAGAATAGTGTAATAACTGGTCTATCACTGAAGTATGTGAATGTAAAAGGTATGTGGATGCAATGCACTTCAGTCTTTAATTGCTGTCTCTGTATCTAAGCAATTTATTTGCACCAATTCAAATATGCAGTAATTGGGAAAATTTCAAAATGTGAAATATAAATACTATACAGTGACAATGCAGGTGAAATCTTATCCATCATAAAAGCAGTTCCTTAAGGAGTCAAAAAAGTGCCAAAACATTTCTCACAAATGTAACATGTTGTAAAAATACAAACAATCACTTTTGATTTTATTGCAAGCATTTTAGTGTTGCAGGATTTTCTCACAAATGGTCTAGGTAGTATCAGCTTCCTAAATAGCTCTAAAAATGAGCAGCCAGCAGCAAGTTGTCACGCTCAGCCCCGATCGCCCTCATGTGGACCACACCTCCTTGTTAACCCCGTGTGGAATCCTCCCGTTTGCC
>JAODKC010000039.1:17978148-17999625 GCA_026777985.1 Mormyrops attenuatus | reverse complement strand
GGGTTTCCCTGCTTAGACTGCTGCCCCCGCGACCCGACCCGGAACAGCGGTAGTTAATGGATGGATGGATGGATGGAATGCACAAATTTAATGATATTATTCCTCATCACCTATGTTTTGTCAGGTGCTACAAAAGATGAGGTGAAAGGAAACATTACTTCATTCCTCTACAATGCACATGATTTAAAAGGCGGAAGAAGTAAGTGACGTAGACAACAGGCAGAGCAGGAGAGTGGCTCTTCCAAACAGGGGAGAGTGGAATTGGTGGACTAAGAGATTTTTTAATTTGTAAACTAAATGTAAACTGATTTTGTATCTAAATATTTATGAAACTTCTTAATTTTTATTTAATTGTGATGTCAGTGTGTGATTTTCCTTAAATAAATATTGCATAAAACTGATTTTAGGCCTATCTGCTTCTTTACTTTTGGTTCAGCCACAGTTTAACTTATCAGTTTAAGTTATTTTACAATTTACCTAGCTCATCACTCTTTGCTCAGTTTCATTTAGTTACCATGTGTAAATAATCTTAATACAATCCAGTAGGATTTTTTTATAGCGATCATTCCAAATACCAGCTACTGTACCATGGATGCGACAATTTAATTAGTAGGATTGTGAAAACACTAACCACATTTTCTGGATTACTTTCTCTTGTAAAACGTAATTTGTTCTTTGAGTATGCAAAATGCAAAAATGCAAAAATTGTAATTTTAACTGTGTAATCACAAACATGCAATCAGACTTGCAAATTGTTGATTTTGCATATCCCAGATAAATCCCACATCTTTACCCATATGGCTTGGCCCACATTGTGCCCAGGTAATGTGACCCATGTGGGTCCCAGATAAATCCCACATCTTTACCCATATGGGCTGGCCCACATTGTGCCCAGGTAATGCAACCCAGATGGGCCCCAGATAAATCCCACATCTTTACCCATATGGGCTGGCCCACATTGTACCCAGGTAATGTAACCCAGATGGGCCCCAGATAAATCCCACATCTTTGCCCATATGGGCTGGCCCACATTGTGCCCAGGTAATGTGGCCCATGTGGGACCCAGCAATAACCCATACCAAACCCATTTGGGTTTTCTGGGCTGGCCCACATGGGGCCCATTTGATTCTTGGGTGCAGATTTCGATGGGGCCCATATGGGCCGCATATTTTGGCCCATATAGGGCCCATATGAGGCCCATGTGGGAATGCTACCTGGGCAGTGGGTCGTCCACATTCTCTTCCCCACCTGCACGACCCCTCGCCGTCGCCTCAAATCCGCCCCGTTCCATGTCAAGAAAAACTTAAACAAATGTCCTGGCTTGCTTAGTCTGCCAGCCTCAGTCCCATAAAACATGAATGAGATGAACAGGACAGAGGAGTCAAAGCAAAAAGCACCCCAAAGTACCCGATATCTCCAGAAAGTGCTGGAGCTGGGAGGACATTTTGGGAAATTTTGCACTGAAACTTGATAACTGAATGTTACAAAGTTGCAAGCCCTTTATCATGATAAATCTTGTCTAATATGCAGAATCCAAGACTAAATTTTCTAGAACAAGCAGTTACAGAAAGTATATGGTGTAATACATAAACCCTAGGAAATGTATTCAAACTTTAACTGGTACTGTTTGTCCCTCATTCTAAGTGTTTAAATTATTGCATTTTGCTATGACAGCTACAGAAGTCCAGCAGATGTTTTCTTTAGTCCCTCTCTCACACCAAGTGTTTTTCTACTGAAATCGCACCTTTCCAGTAGTGATTGTCATGTTAAATAAAAATATGCTAAAAATATTAAAAAAACGCCATACCTGTTTCACCGTTGGGTCCTTTATGACCAATACACCCCACAGGGCCCTTGGATCCCTTTGTGCATGTTCCTGGGTCTCCAGGTGGACCCCAAAACCCATCACATCCTTTGCTCCCTGGAAACAGAAGAAACCAAGTAGTGAGGTACAGTACATACGTATGCCCAGGATCACTGGGCTTACCCCCAGACCACTGTGTCAGTGTGCAGTGTGTACTGTATATATGTGGACTGGTGTGTTTGTCCATGCTTTTTAGTGTACGTTTAGCTATACCCTGTTCACCACACTCTCCATCGCGGCCAGAACATCCAGGAGAACCCAGCACACCTCGCTGCCCAAAGTCGCCTGCAGGCCCAGGACTGCCATCATCCCCTGATGGGCCCTGTCGACCAGGGCACCCTTGTGGTCCTACTTTATAATTTCCCTGTCAACATAAACATTGTTTTCATTGAAGATTAAAAGCATAAAAAGTGGCTAAGTATCAGGTCGTTTCATCTAACCTTTAGCCCTGCCGACCCTGGGGACCCATTCGGTCCCACTCGTCCTGGGAGACCCACATGTCTTACACCTGGAATGCCTGGTTGGCCTTTATCACCTATGAAAGGCAATGTGTGACTGTCACTACATCGAAGCAACCAGTATTTCATTTAGATCCATCCTCCTAAATGAGAAATTCAGCTAGTAGCAGTCACCTTTGGCACCAGTAGGTCCAACTGGACCTGGATGAGATGGTCCTCTTTCTCCCTTGCTGCCACAGGGACCAGTATGACCTCTGTAACCACTGCTCCCAGGATCTCCTGAAGAGTAACAAACACCTAGGTGAAAACAAGTTCATCTTCTCCCGCGGGCAAATTTTTACCACAAATACAAGTCAAGCCATTTTATATATAGAGCACAGTTTAAAAGCAACAAGTGATTGATCAAAGTGCTTTACACAATAAAAATAAAACATACAATTCACAGGTAACAAAGTGTCATGGCATTCAGGAAGATGGACTCAAAGGCGGGCACAAAAGGGGTTTTAGTTAACTGAATGGGAGCAGGGAAACAAACAAGACTGAGAGGGGTCAAAACAAGAACCACACAGGAGCAGAGGGGCTGAGCCCCCAAACAGGCCATTACAGGACAGAACAAGACAGGACAGGACACATGGCAATACAGGCATGGAACAGACAGGGGTCAGACCAGGGACTAAAAGGACAACAGGAAAGAGCAACACCAAACAGGACCAAAAACAGACAAAATAGACCAAAGACAGAACCAGGCACCAGGGAGAACAGACCAGAGACCAGGGGAACAAATGCCAGGCATCAACTACTGAGCAACTGAGCAGGAGAGACAGTGACCAAGACAGACTGAAAATACCACACCTAGGTACCACACCTAACATCAGACAGACAAGACTCAGGATATGGGACAAGACAAATGACAGCACTAAGGGCGCAGAACAGACCAAAGCAAAACCAAGGACAGCAGAAAGGACACCCAACAAGACACACATCAGGACAGGTAGAGCAACCATGGTGACAGGGACAGAAACACAGGATGGGGCCAGAGGGGACTCAAGCCAGGACAAAACCAAGGCAGGACAGGGAACCAGGACAGGGACCAAAGTGTTACAGGAGATATTGAAAGTCTCCCAGAGCTGGGCAGTGACTCTGGTATGTGGACCCTCCTGAGCCCTATCATCGGCGAGGTGGGGCCTGGCAGGACTGTGGACCCAAGAGCTGAACCGTAGGGCCAGAGGGCACCAAGGGGCTAGCAGGATCAGATTGTACCAAAGGGACAGCAGGGTCAGAGGGTGCTAAGGGGACAGCAAGGCTGGAGCAGGAGGGTGCTGCGGGTCCGCTCTCCTTGGCCTCAGCAGGAGAGTTGTCCAGGTGTACAGCATCAGGCAAATGAGAGTCTGGTCAACTGGCATGGATACTGTGCCCCCGTCTCCCCCTCCAGGAGATGGAAACTTGGCTACCCCCTTTGCTGGGCCCCAGCCAACACCATTGACAACAATGCACTTAGGACTGGGTCAGTGCGGACTGTGCTGAGACGAGGGCCCAAGGAGCGGGATTTAGTGCAATGCCAGAGGGTACCACTCTAAGTTCTCCGGCGGGTCATCTTCCAGGTTAACCCAACCCAGCCTGGCAGCTACCGTGGAGTCAGGGCCTGCAGGGGATGTGGAAACTGCTGGCAGGGAGTCAGGAGTCTGAGAGGAGGCCACCAAGATGATGACAGGAGACGGGTGCAGGCAGGAGATGAGGTGGGTTCCGGAGGGACATGACGAAATGAAGCAGGAGCTGACCGGATAGCAAGAGATGAAGCAGAGGCTGACAGGACAGCGGGATATGAGCAGGGCACAGTCGGGACACCTGGAGGTGAGCAAGGCAGAGCCAGGACACCTGGCATGACCATTGGGGTTTCCTGATGGATGGAATAGCTGTTGCGAGACCTGTTGCAGGTGATGTTGCCTCTTTTAGGCCAGGAGTCAGGGACTGGGATGGAGCAGCCTATTCTGGGCTGGGAGCCTGAAACACCGGTGGAGTGTTTCTCTCTGGGCTAAGAGTCTGGAGCGTGGCGGGAGCAGCCCTCTCTGGGCTGGGTGCAGGAGAGGCAAGGATGGACGTGGGAGGCACAGCAGTGGTGAGGACAGACTCTGGAGATGCCACGGAGGTGAGAAAGGGCTCTGGAGTAGGCCCCTACTGGCTGGACTCTAGTGGCTCTGGAGAAGCAGTGGCACCTTCCAGGCTGACCTCTGGAGGCTCAAGTGTGGCAGCAGCCTCCCTGGGGTAGGGTTCTGGAGGCACCTTAGTCAGACAGGGTGGCAGCCACAGGCACAGCAGGCTTCCTTAACTTCTGCCTCCTGTGGCTGGAGACAGTGGGTGAATCTGCTGCTTGCTGTGGGGAGCCGGTGAGTGGAGCTGTGGCTAGATGCAGGGAGCCAGTGGGTGAAGCTGCGGCTTCATGCTGCAGAGAGGCAGCAGGTGGAGCGGCTTCAAGCTGCAAAGAGGCAGCAGGCTGAGCGGCTTCATGCTGCAGAGAGGCAGTGCACTGAGCAGCTTCAGGTTGCAAAAAGGCAGCAGGCTGTAGCAAAGCGGTTTCACAATGCATGAGAGCAGCGAGCAGGCTCACCATTAGTGACGGGTGGCGGGAAGCTGGCAAGCTCTATCTCAATGGTGGGCTCCACCTCAGCATGGAGCAGTGCGCTCACCTCTTCCCAGAGGACCCCAAAGACCTCCCATATCATTGTCACATCTTTGACCTCCGACTCTGGTGAGAGGGCTTCTGTATGCCCCCTGCAACTCCTGGAGATGGGCCATTCTCTCTGCATAGAAATCCATCGTGATTTCCGCTAGCTAAGCCAGGTTTGCATGAAACAGCAGGCTGTGGTCGGTAGTAAGGACCTCCACATCTCTCCTGGGGGTGGTCGGAGGGTTGTTGACGCTGGGAGCCAGGCGTCCCATCCTACGGGTAACTTTACTCAGGGAATGTGGTCACCCAGTGCTAGGGCACCTTGAGGGAGGCATTGGATGGGGGAGCTGGGTTGACTGTGGAGACCAGTTATTCTGTCACTGCATGCAAGTTGAAGGACTCAAAAGCAAGCGTTTCGCGAAAAAGGGGTTTTATTTAACTGAACGGGAGCAGGGAAACAGATGAGACCATGAGGGCATGGTTTGAATTACGGGGGGTACTGTACCCCCCGATTAAGACCCAGACCCCCCCAAAGAGACAAAAATATCAGTTTGGGGAGGTCTTAACATTTTTCTTTTGTTGTAAAAAAAAAAAAAAAAAAGATAACCTCACCTTGTAGGAGTATTTTATGTAAAATAATTTCAGACACTCCTAATGTGGACCGTACCATTTTAACTACCTTCGCGCTAGAAGCAGCTTAGCCAGTCGGTTGCGTCATTCGTTCTCATTGAGTGACGTTGTTCTCATTGTGTTAGTCTGTCATGGTTCTGTTTGTCATGCATTGGTAAATGTAAGTGGCCAGCAGAAGTCTAGCCTGTTAAAAATGTGTTATTTTACAACCTTCATTTATTCGTTTAAGTGTTTCATCTACTAATGCAAGCTGACGTCTTTATAACTTGAATTACTTACCATTGTCCTTCTGAGGCCGGTACAGTCAACATTAGTTACGTTAACTAGCAAGATAAGCTAAATTCTCCATTTAAACCAGGCTTATTTGGTGAGGTAAAATCGATCATGGTCATTTTCCAAGGAGATGAGCGCCCTATGTTTTCATTCTTATTTTATCATAAATAAATTGTGCCTTTCTGAAATTAATTCACCACTGTGTGGTTTGTTATTAAGCTAATGTTAAGGCATAAGAAGGTCTAATGTTATGCTCTGAAAAAACATTACTATCAGTGAAACCTATAGGGGCAATGTAAAAAAAAAAACTAGCTAGCAAAGAATAAGCCCTATTATTTGAATTTTAGTGGTATTGATTCTGCATTCCACAATTTCATATTTATGAACATTTTTAGAAGCTGATAGCCCAGATACTGTTTTGTTAAACATAGATTAGATTTTATTCACAGGCACACTATGAGGAAAAGGAAAGATGGAGACAGCAGACACTTTTTTGGTGGTAAAAGAAGAGTAAGTAGGAAATAATAGTGTTAAGACCTACAGAACATTACACTAAAAGTATAGGTGCAATTTTGCAAACTGTTAATGTGTATGAAGGAAAGTGGTGATCAGCAGAAAGCAGGAGAGGCACAGGAGCAGGCAGCAGGGAGATGGCAGGATCCGGACTTGAAAGAGGTTTTTTGCATAAATTAGACCTGAGCTGAACACATAAACCCCATTCTTTCATTTTTGTATCTGTCTGAAATCTCTCATTTGGACGCAAAAAATACTATGCTGTTGATATTCAGCTTGTTCTGACAATAAGACTGGTCATCTGATTCTTGTACTGTTCCTGTAGTTCTGTGGTAATATGTCCCTGAATAGTTAAACCTGTTGAAGTTCACTGCCTTTTTCAAGTTTTTAATTAAAGAGTGTAACCACAATAATAACCACAATAAAAGGAAGACAGGCAGGCATCACAAATCTTGGAGTAATTGTGTTTGAATTACTTACAGTAGCACAGCCTAAAGTGTAAAATTGGTTTCTGTTGGATTTATAGATCTCTCAACCTTTCCACTGCCAAACCCCACAGGTTACAGATGTGATCTGAGAAACAGGGAGTTCTTACCTCCAGGTCTTCAAAAGAGACCATTTTTTATAAAGTAGGCTATAGGCTGTTTGTAAATGTATAGGCTTATTACTTTTACTAGTATACTTCTTCTAGGATAATTCCTGGGAGTTATCAAAACCAATTTCTTTTGGATAGGGATAAGGATAAGGAGATCTTCTCTATTGATTCTCATTTTGTTGCATGTCCAGACCATGACCGTGTGTTGCATAAATGTTAGTAAACACCTCCAGCGCATCTTGCACTCTTAACATTGATCCTGGTGGCGACTATTTGTATTGACGCGGTAGCGGAATATAATGGTCATAGAAGTATTATGAAGGCAGTACCCCCCAATTATGGAGGGGTAATTCGCACTCTGCATGAGGAGTCAAAAAAAGAAGGCTAGTACAGGGAAGGACACAGGGAGACAGGAGGAGCAACATCAAAGACCGGACTGGGAATGAGGAGACAAACAGGTACTTAAATACAAAGACTAATGAGGGGCAACAATCAACAGGCATGGCTTATCATGGTCACGTGAGGGAGGAGATAGGAGGGTCAGGCAGACATAACAGGCAGGACGTAGCACATAGAGACTAAAAGATCACAGACACACACCTCTATGGCACCTAGAAAGCCTGAGAAAACAAGTGGGTCTTTAGCCAGGATGTAAAGCATTCAATAGTGGGGCCTGATCGAACATGAAGAGGGAGGCTGTGCAACAACTTGGGCCTGTCCACAAAGAAAGCATGGTCTCCTTCACACCTCAAATGATAGTTTTGGACAGAATGCAGCAGCTTATTGGATAACCTCAGTACTATAGGAGGACAGAAGGGATGTATGAGGTGACTGAAATTAGTTGGAGATGAAATGGTAAAATTGTCACTGGTAACCAATGCATCAATGGTAATATGCCATGATTTCTTAGATTTTGTTAACAGACATGTGGCCTCATTTTGCACAAGCTGAAGACTAGACAGAGTAGTCTTATTAACTCTTAGATATACAGTACGTTACAGTAATCCAGGCGATAAGAAATAAAAGCAAGGGTTATTGCCTCAAAGTCCCAAAAAGAAAACACATGCTTGACTTTGTTTAAAACTCTAAGATGACAAAAAGAAACCTTAACAACAGTATGCATTGGTCAAATCTAAGATCAGTGTCAAATAAAATGCCAAGATATTTAATGTAGGGTTTGATATAACCAGAGAGTGCCCCAAGGTTGCAGATTACATTCATAACAGCATCCAGATGTCCAAAAATCAAGATTTCCCACTCAATCTTGCTTAATTCTAAGAAGTGGCTAGCCATCCAGTGCTTGATGTCATTTAGGCAGTTGAATAGTCATTTCACTGCACCAGGGCAGCCAGGTCTTAAAGGGAGTTTGAGCTGTGTTTAGTCAGCATAACAGTGGTAGGATACTCTCTGCTTTTTATAGTATGGCTTGGGGGTAACATGTACAATGAAAATAAAATACAGATAAGGACTTATCCTTGCAGTACACCAGGGGTCTCCAACTCTGGCCCTGGAGAGTTACTCTCCAGGTATTTACCTGAGAACAGTGGCCTGTACTACAAAATGGGGTTACTGGCTTATCGGGGTAACTTGTTGGATTTAAGGTACCACAGTTTAAATGGACTTCATATTCGTTCACTTACATTTTGCATAGACTACCTTAAATCCGACAAGTTACCTTGATAAGCCAGTAACCCCGCTTCGTAGTACAGGCCACAGGTGTGGCTCATCAGAAGCCAGCTAGGATAGAAACCCTATTAGACAGTAGCTCTCCAGGACCGGAGTTGGAGAAACAAGAAAGGGGCAGGTTCAGACGATAATCCTTTAAAATACAGTGCTGTGCAAAAGTCAAGGGAAATGTTTAAAGCTGTTTATCTGGGAGTATATTTAGGCAGAAGTAAAAATTTAAGATTAGAACATATGCAAATTAAGTGTAACAATAAAAACTAAGAGGAATTTCTTCTCTTCTTTCGAATGTCACTGATATCTTGCTAGATAGCTAGAGAAATACCTCTTCACTTCCCAAATCGCTCCTTAGTACCACCTCAGCCATTTAACATATCATTGAATTCCATCACCAGCTCAGTTAATTAATTAGTTTTAAAAAGTCAGTAAATGAGATATTCATTACCCTTGGTGCTTATGGATGAGTCAAAAATACAAGTACGTATTGGATGTTTGCTGCGAACACTGGAGTAACTTTAGGAGAGGTTTTGCAATAGCTACACTAACACACTTTTGCGGACATAAATTCACAGTTTTACACCAATGCAAAGACCACTTAAATGTAATTTTCTTTGACTGCCTAAGACATTTTCACAGTACTGCGTATTTGTCATCCCAAACTGTACAAAATCAACTATTTATTACACTTCCCATGGAGGACGCTGCCTTTCGTACAAGAGAACAGTTCCATAGTGCAGAACACACATGTCTCTTGTTGCTTACCTAGCTGCCCTGGGCATCCTTGTTTTCCATTTTCTCCTGGAGGGCCCCTGTCTCCAGGAGTTGCCTCTATTCTACCTTCAGACCCCTTCTCCCCTACAGGTGGTAAGGTAAATTGTACAAGCACAGGTCATGAATAAAGAAAGAAGTTATTGACTCTTTCAGTGCCTATAGTTATGATGAAAAACTGACAGAGGTATTAAATTATGGTCACTCTAAGCAGAAAGTTAAGTAATAAGTCTTCATAGAATGTGCTAGAGATATTTGAAAAAAGTTGCTCGGTATAATATATTCCATTATACTTGTACCCATTGTACTTTATTAGGATTACGGTACTGTATCAAGAAAATACCTGGCTCTCCAGGTTTCCCTCGAAGACCTTCAACACCTTGGATTCCCTTCTGTCCTTTGAATCCTGGTGGCCCACAGCCAAGTGAACCCTGCACCCCCTTACTTCCTTGAGGTCCATGTGTTCCAGGAAGCCCTAAGGGGCCTGGCTCTCCTTTCAGGCCTGGAGATCCCTGTATTGAATATATCTAGCTAGTGCAGTTTCAATTTGGCTTTAAACGCAGATATAATATTACCAGTGTTTGAGCTGTAAAAATATTTCAAGGGGGGTGGTGGGGGCCAAAACTTTGCAGGCGCTGTTCAATATACTGGTATTAGTATCAATTGCAATACCAATAATTTAGAATGGTACAATTCATTTCATCAAATCAATTTGCAAATTTTGATATTTAAGAAGTTACGTCATGTAGTAGATGTGCTGAACCTGTGGTCTATGAAGAGACACAGTTCCACTCATGTCATGTGTCTCTTGTGCAGACAAGCTACATACATGGAAGAAGCATCCATCTCTCACACATGATAACAGATATAAGATACACGATAGCGATGTAATTAGGAGTCAATAGGTTTTGTTTCTGTTTAAAGTCATGTTTAGCCTGCATATCAGTTCATTCATATTCTTTTCCCCAGTGATGAAAAGTAGCCTAGGTTAGATGATGAACTGAACAAACACAAATATAAACCAAAACATTAGTGTATTATCAATGAGGTTTTGTAACAGCTGAGGCTAAATTAATATCAGAATCCATTAGGACTGTAACTGTACATGTATTTGTCATGTATCGTTCGGTACATCATTGTCAGTACTGAATGCACAATGAAATGAATGAATATGTTTATTGACAAGGGCACAACCTAAATTCATTAATAAATGTTTAACAAGAAGAACATTATGCTAATTGTGGCTGTGGGTTGGTACGGTTAATGCTGTTTACTGAGTCATAATTAGTGTTAGTGTATGTGTTTGTTATTACGAACCATTGTATTTAACTCAATACAGTAATAAAAGTAACTACATATGGTGCTGTACTGAAGAGAGTGTAGGTACTCGTATACAGTATTCTATGTGATACAGCTTAAAATGGTACGGCATTCTCCTTCTTCAAAACTGAATCCGTAGAATGTTTTCATGAGTGTCACAAAGTAGGGGGCGTGTTTGTTGTTATCAACCATCATATTTAACTAATATTTTTTTATATAATGGGCTTTATGGCAGTCCAGTTTTAAGTATGAGTCATCTGTACAGTAAGTGGAACATTCTTAACCTGGGGACTTACTGTATTGTTTTAGTATTGATTTGGTATTGATATCAAGGTACCAATGCTGGCCAAGTCAAAAATTGGTTATCGGTCCCAGTCCAGTCTAGCTTACAGACAAATATTTTCAAAGCAAACATACCCACTGTGGGTTTACTGAGGGAAATTTGGGCAGGGGCAAGGCTACCCTATGCTACCAGTCAAACATTTTTGCACACCACAAGTTTTTACCACTTTTGCATTTATTTCATAAACTGCAGATTTTTAAATTTTTTTTCAGCATTAGAAAGTTTAGTGAACAACTATAAATGAAAGTATAAGTCAAATAAAACAAGTTTTATTAACGGATTGAGTGGTGATGGCATAGTCAAATTCTAGGCTGCCTTTTGATGTCATCTGCAAATTTAGCCAGTTTACATATATTGGTGTCAATATTGTTAATATAAATTAGGAATAACAGTGGTCCTAAAATTGACCCCTGGGGTACCCCACTATGAACGCAGACCTACTGTGACATTTTGCTTCTAATAATTAACCGCTGCTTCCCGTCAGTTAACCAGTTTGCAATCCAAGCTGGTACAGTTCCTAAAATACCTGCTATTTTGAGTTTAAGCAGGAGCCATTTGTGGGGGACAACATCAAAGGTCTTCTGGGAATCTAAGTAGATCACGTCACATCGCAGGTCATTTTGTGATCAATTTCTACCTTCCTCAAAGTACTCAAGTAGATAAGTTAAAGAGCATCTACCTCTCCTAAACCATGTTGGCTATCCCTCAAAATGTTATTTGAATCCAGGTAATCTACCATTTCTGCTTGGATAATAGCTTCCATTACTTTTCCAGTTATGCAAGTTAAACTAATTGGCATATCATTTGATGGATTACTAATATCCATTTTTTTGAATATGGGTGTTATATTAGCATGCTTCCAATCAGAAGGTAACACACCAATCCAGTACGGGCTGTCCACAGAAAACCCACATGAAGGCCCACATGGGATTACACTACTCAGTCACTCACCAGACAGCCTTTCGGACCCGGCTGGCCCTTGGCTCCTGGAAACCCAGGGTCCCCATCTTTACCACCCATTCCAGAGACACCACGTTGTCCAGGCAATCCTTGGTCCCCCTTCTCCCCCTTCTGATTACAGGTGCCCATAACCCCCTTTACCCCTGGTGGGCCTCTTGGACCAGGAAAGCCAATGGAACCCTGCAGACATACAACTATTTATACAGAGTGCATAAGCAATTCACACAAACTAAAATATGTGTATGCATTGTGGTACCACATAAACATAATTTAATCTCTGATCGGTGATTGTATGCTTGAAGTACAACATGGGAGTGCTTTTTCTGATTATCAAACCTCCTGGTAAGGGGTGCAAATACTGTCCTTGGTCAAGGTAGTCCTATTAAAAGCCAGTGTTGGAAAGTTATTCTACAAGGTTTATTTATATTATTATGTCACATTGGTATAACAATGTTATATCTTTTTAGGATAATTCAGCATTGTATACATGCGTATCAGTGACATCATGACCTTGTGTGGTGGTTAGTCCACAAAGCATTAATTATTACCGGTGGACCAGGTGGACCTTGAATCCCTTTTCTACCATGGATACCTTTCGGACCAGGCATTCCATCTTCACCTATAAGAAAATTTCTGGAAGTATTACTCTGGAGTATTATTTTTAAGATTGACTCAGCTCTAAAGGTGATTAACCCTCTGGAGTCTAAGGCCTCTCAGCCACTTTTGAGGCAGTCTGACATGCCTTGACATTTTAAAATATTTCACCTATCTAAAAAACATTTATCCCAAAGAGTTACATGTGCTTTTATTCAGCACAAACTCGGCACCAATAATCTGAGACCACTTAGAATGTTGTTATTCTATTTTTTGGTAAAATCAACATAAAGCTTACACTTTTCAAAGACATATTTTCAGACGTGCTGAGAAATTGTAAAAAATCACATTATAAACTAGCCATATTTCTAGCCAAGACTTTTGAGCTCTGAAGCTTATAGTCACAGGGGTTGGCTACGCATAGGAGAATGAGACATTCTGAAATTTTTTTTTCTCTTTTTTTCAAAGCCAGTGGCCTACACAATGAATATTGATGAAATACAGTAGGTGTGCCCACACCTGTAGTCGTTTGCATACTGTCAATGGCCCATCAGTCCAGAATGTCACTGCACCCCACACCCATCACTTTGGAAAGGCAGTTTGAAACGCAAGAAAAGAAGCAAAAATAAGCCGACTCCAGAGGGTTAATTATGCTGCTCCTAAATAAGTCAACTCTACACAGTGGTCTTATCAGCTTTCTTCCCCGTTAGCCCTTGTGTGTTTTAGCATTAGGAATAAATGTCTTACCTGTCAATCCACCTATGCCCGGATCCCCAGGGGGCCCCGGGGGGGCGGGGTCATACTGTGGTAAGGGACACACTGTGCAAGTTTCGCCCTTTTGACCTGCAGCAGAGAGATTACCACACTTCACCCGAATATAGCTAAACTCATTTAAATCAATTAAAAAACATATTTTTCCTAGTCTTTTTTTTCTTAATGCATGCCTGTTAATTATTGTTTGCTAGGTACCAGAACTTGTTTTTTATGCAACCTGCATCTTTTATTTAAAAAAACAAATATGTTTTGTAGATAAACTGCCCTGATAGACCACACACATCAGACCAATGTACACAAGTTACATCTAAATGATATAATTTTCAAGTCGTCTGCTAATTGGTAAGACATCCATGTGAGATCACATGTATTAGGCAACTTTAAAAATATTGTGGGAAGGTCACAAATAGGTTGCTGCAGATCCAAAACTCAATGGTAACTTTTGTGCATCGGGCAAACGCTGACCAGATGTATGTACATTATGGGGGTGTATGTTCACTAAATCAACTTTTACCCCCTTAACTCTGTGGAACATGAGTGAGTGGAAACGCAATCAATTATTTTGGTTCTTAAAGCAGGAACAAACAGGAATAGTCAGTGAAGTTAGAGAATATAATGGTGCAGTGATAAATGCCCCATTTTTCTTCTGGAGAGTTACAAATTTCCATTTCTGGACTCTTCAAATTGATTAAACTTTATGCAACTTATATTCAACTCCCCAACTATTAAATTCCAACTTAATTTGTTCTGACATAACAGTCAAGGCGGCACAGTGGCTCATTGGCCAGCACTCAAGTTCAAGACACATGCAGATTGGTATCTCTAAATTGCCCATAAAGTGTATGTGTCGCATCCATATGCTGCCCAGATGTGTTCTGTGATGGACAGACTGCATAAAAAATAGCAGAGGAAGCAGGACAAACCAAGTGGTCCAATTTTTCCATTCACTCCTTGGCACCCTGTTATGCCTTTCTGTCCCTGTTTCCCTGGGGGTCCTAATCGGCCTTCTAGAGGATCTGTCAGGAGACGTTACACATACGTTATGACACCACATCCACAGGCTAAGTAGCTGTTATGAAACTGACTTTCTTTTTATTGCAGTGAAGACAAAATATCAGTGGGAATCTACAAGAGAGGAGCAGCTACCTGTTTGCCCAGGGGGTCCTGGGTCACCAGGGGGACCAGCCACTCCTTGAGGCCCACATGGTCCTGGCAGACCAATGACGGGGGCAGTGCGGTCACCTTTCTCTCCTTTCTGACCAATACACCCCAGAGGGCCCCGCACTCCAGGGGGACCAGTGGCCTCCCACCCTTAGAGGAGAAAAAAAGTTACTACCAGGTTTCTTGTATTTATTTATTGCAACTTAAAAAAAATGTCTGTGTTTATGCAGGGTTGCACAGTGGTGCAACAGGTAAAACTATTGCCTTTTACCTCCAGGGGCCCCCTCAAATTTCCCATAACATGTGCATGTCTGTGTACATCTGCATAGCTTAAGCTGCCTAGGATAGATTCCATGCCCCACTGAGCAGGATAAACAGTGGGAAGATGAACAAACATGCTTATGTTTCTGTGTTAGAGCATACTTGTGTATATACCAAGGGTGTGAAAGTAAATGCATCAATGCATTAGCATTAATTTTAATGTTACAATGCATTATATCTTTGATTACCTTAGCACATGTTAATTTTGATACCACATTGGCAGAAGAGGGGAAAGATAAGTTCTGATTTGTTAAAGTTTTAAGAACATTGGACCGGCAGAAAACTGTTAACTTTTGGACAACTGCATGAAAATGATTTGGCAGTTTTATCATAGTCCATAGTCCAACAGGTTAAATAATATATTTTTCATTATTAATTCAAGTTTTATTTAAATTGTGAAACTTTTATTTTATTGAAGGTTAATAAGGATCTTTCAAGTTATTAAGTGCACTTTCAATATTGTCAGGCTACTGTTTTTTGAGCCACTTGTGAAAAACGTTTTAGATTTCTTCCAAAATATACACCTTCTGTTTTGAGAGCAAAGTCATAAACTAAGTAAAAAAATCTGTTGGTGGATTTATATTATAGTTGCTTTATTTCTTAATTTTGAGACTGTTCGGAATAAATACATTTCTATACTGAATAAATTTTACGGCATGGACATCCAGCTTGGCACCCACGGTGATTTCAGCACTCCTGAACCCCATTTGTTTGTTTGTTTTTCAACTGTCTATTCTGCATTATGTTCTACTGCTACAGTCGGAATACACATCTTAACATCAGGGAATTTATACTGGTGGCTTTACCTCCAATCCTATGTCAATCGGAGGCAATACTGGACTTAAAACCTCCCGAGGGAGATTTGAGTGGCTGCCAGTGTTACGGGAAATCATGACGTCACCTGCTACTTTATTGTTAGATGGTTTCTCTGTTGTTTTAATGTCTTTCTACAAAATTGTTGAGGTGAACAAGCCATATATGCGAAAACAAAGCATGTCTTTTTGATAATAGTTTAATTTCAGTTTACTCTTACCTCTGTTCACATTTTTAATTACTTCTCATGTGTGAATGCTCCATTTGGGCTGCTGCAAGACATCCTGGATTTCAGGAAGTAATGTTTCTACCTCATATTTGGGCAGAGAAGTATGTGAGATGGCTGAAATTCATTCAGATCCATAATTACAAGTGAATAAAAGAGTGTTGTTTGTACTGAGGTCCAGTTACCATGTGTCTATTTTAGCACAGGGAAACCTATATTTTTGGTTTAAGGTAATAATGTTCCCCCTTATAATCCATGCACAAATACATTATTGTTGGCTGAAAAAGTGACACAGCTACACATTTCCATGTAAATCGATTTGCATTACCAATTCGGTGTCCCGTAATTTCTGTATCTGTAGCCCCGTTTACATGGACACTTTTTTTCAATCCGATTGAATTTAATCAGATTAAAGGAACCGAACTGTTTACATGAGCGTCAAATAAAGAGATCCGCGTTTGTTCCACCTTTACATGTTCCAGCCATTTAATCCGATCATACATTATTTTGACAAGCGCTGTGGTAGGCCTAGGCTACTTTTCTTTTACAGAAAAAGAGAAAATGCTTTGTGTGAACCTCTGAGGCTTCTTTTCTCCTTGTTTATCCCGCCTTCGTCGCGTGATTAAAAAGTCTCTCATTTATTTACCTCAGCATCAGCCTCTGCACTTCCATAAATAACTCTGTCAGGGTCAGTGCCTGTGTGTCCCAATCTTTCCTGTCTTCCCCATTTTGGTCAGCAGGCATTGCTGGCCATCCTGTCCCTCATGTCAGTCTTTGTGTTTCTGCTGTTTCCTGCTAGCCACATGGCTCAACATGTTGAGCATGCAGCTACCTGCAAATCCCTTTGTTGTGTGTCCAAATCACACCTCCTGTGTTTTTGGATTTTGTTCCCCAGTGTTTCATTGTATGAGTTTCTAGTTCCTGTGTCTTGTGATTTGTATTTGGTTTTGGTTAAATTCTTTGTGCCCGTGCTTGTGTTTCTGCCTGTCTGTTATCCCCCTAGTGTAGATTCTGTTTCTTAGTTTCTTTGTTAGTTTGATTTCTCTGAGTTTAATTATTAGTTTCAGCTGTTGCCTGTTCTTGTGCCTGCCCTTGTGTCTTTACCTGATTGCTCGTTGCCCTGCCCCCTCCCGGATTGGTTAATTGTCTATGTCTCACTCCTGTTGTGTCGTTACCCACTTTAGTTTTAGTATTTAAGTCCCTGCCTGTGTTCTGTCTCTTAGTGGTTTGCTGTTTCACATGTTTTGTGTGTTTGTTGTAGTTTCTGCTGTTGGATGGTCAGATGTTCTGTTTGTAGCCTGCCTGCTCCTTGTTTGCCCTGACCCTTTTGTCCTTATTTATCCACTTTTGTTTGTAGTTTTTCTGTTTTGTTTAATAAACCTTTGTTTCGTGTTTCGTCTGCAAGTGGGTCGTCTGCCTTCCTACAATTCCTGCCTGCACCATGCCATGCTCTCGCCCGCGCACCAAGTCCGCCCCAAACCATAACACAACTCAATGTTTCAGATTTTATGCCCATCCAATCTCTCCACAAAACTGTTTTAACGTATCCAATAAAAATGTAGTGTCATGGACTGACCAGTTTTTGGGGTTTTTTTTGTACAGGCCCACTCATTTTTGTCCACTGCTGCACTTAACGTAAAGTCACTAAACTGGGTTAAACTCTACTTGGCTACTAGCTAGTAGCTACCTGCCGCGAGCTCACGCACATGCGCAGGAACAAGGGAAGTGTTCTAATAATTAACTAATAATTGGTTTGCCTGTTTACATGAGTAGTTTTCTCTATCGATTGGATTAACCCCCTGGGGTCGCATATCTTTCTCATCTATTTCAGTTTATATCTCGCTGAAATGTTCGTGTAGAATCATGGAAAAAACGCTGATTAAATCCGTAATCTGTCTTCTTTTTAAAACGTCCGTTGTCAGAAGTATTAAAGTTTTTAAAATTAGGTTAAATTGGCAAAAAATTAAACCATGTCATCTTTCTTTGTTTTAGCTGCATCGGGGGCGTGTAGTACCACCCTCACGCGAAGATCACTATTTGCATTCTAAACAGCCGCACTTCCGTGTATTGAAATCGCATTTGCATGGTAATCTAATGAACAACACAGGGGTGAAACGCGATCCAGGTAAATCCCCGTCAGCGGCATAAAAGGGTTGGGGGGGGGGGGTGTGTGGCCAGGTGTGAATGGCTCATGCATACACATAACAGCTCCAAAATATTCAATGGAAGGAGACCAGAAATAATGACATGTTAGCTTTTTCTTATTTATTTATCCAACTGGATGTTGCAACTACACCATTTAGTCATTTTCATGTAGCCAAGACTTTGGTGATCAGATACCTGAGATCAAAACAAACTGCCACCATTGCTTACTATGAACTTTTATAATGTTTCTGCAAGTGTTCCAAACTGCATTTTGCAATGTCTATAATTTGATGTCAAATTACAGACTTAACATAAATCTGACATATTTACAATATACATTAAAATAAAGATGAGTGTAATGAAATAATTATATAAGAAATAATTTATTTGCCATGAATTTAGAAATTTATTTTGTTTATGATATTTGAAGAAATGTGTGATCATGCCCCAGTCAGTGAAAGAGTGTTTCCTACCCCTAGGCTCCAGAGGGTTAAAAGAAAGGACTAAACCACCTCTTTTAATCGGATTGAAAATTGAAACAGATTTAGTCGAATCCGATTACTTGAACCGTTTACATGAGACGTTTATAATCGGTTTCCGTAATTAATCGGATTAAAAGTGAAAAAATTGTGTCCATGTAAACGAGGTTTGTGTGTTAGCATAGGAAACCATGCATCATAATTTTTTATTGAACTGGATTACGTCTGAATGCTTACAAAGACATCATTGCCAACAGTAGTTGAAAATGTAAGGAGGAAGTTCAGGTCAGGTTGGGGAGCATGCTCTGGTGCAGCGTGTTGCCGCACCCACCACCCAGCAAAACTCCTTGGGATCCTGGCCAGCGATCCCCCAGGCAGATACACGGTCCAGTCCCACCCTCTTGAAATGGGCATCCATCTACCACAGCCAGGTGTTACATGGGCATCCCCTTGGCCTGGTCCAGCTTCTTGGGTCCTCAGCAAGGAGGATCCAGCGAGTCAGATCACCCTCAGGGAAACACGCCACATGGCCATAGTGCTGTAACTGACACTCCCTTACAATGCAGGTCATGTACCTCATTCGGGACTCCTCTAGCAACTGCTTATTCGACTCAAAGTCAAACCAGCGGTACCCAAGGATTGTCCGAAGAGATACAGTACCAAAGGAGTCTCAGGTCACTGGATAGCATCCATGTCTCACAGCAATATAGCAAGACAGGGAGCACCAGGACTCTAAAGACTTAGACCTTCATCCTCTTGCAAAGATAACGGGAACGCCACACACCCCTTTCCAGCGACGTCATGACCCCCCATGCTCTTCCAATCTGTCTACTGACTTCATAGGAAGAATCACCTATGACATGAATGTCGATGCCGAGGTAGGTAAATCTCCCGACAAGGTCGACATTCTCCCCGCAGACAGACATACTGTACTACTGATGGCTGTGCCCAAGAAGTCATTAAATGCCTGGATCTTGATCTTTAACCAGGACACCCAGTCCCAGACACTCAGACTCCGCAAAGATCACAGCATCGTCGGCAAAGTCAAGAACAGTACATCTTTCTTCATCAACAGACGCCCCACAGCTGCTGGACCCCACAACCCTGCCCAACACCCAGTCCACACAAGCATTCCACCCAGTCCATACAAGAACCGCAGAATCAACAGGGAAGAACGCAGAAGTTCTCCCTCCACTTTGCACAGCACTCATAGTACCAGTGCATAGGCCGGCCATGATATCCAGCAACATCAGGGCGACCCCGCGAAGTCTGAGGATGTCCCACAGGGAAACTCGATCAACTGAGTCAAACGCTTTACGAAAATCGACAAAGGCTGCAATGAACCTCTGCTGATATTCACGCTTGCGCTTGATGAGAACCCTCAGTGCAAGGATACGGTCAATGGTAGACTTCTTAGGCGTAAAACCAGACTGCTCCAGTCACTGACATACAAGCAAATGTTCACAGATCCTGTTAAGGATGACCCTAGCAAGGACCATACCCGGCATAACTGCAGTGTCATCTGTAAGGACTGTTCCATCACTCGCCCTGACTGCAAGTCTCCATGTGTAATGCTTTGATCCTCTGTAAGCACGTGGGTCACTAGAACACAGATGGCGTGTCACCTGCTCACAGATTTGTCTAACAAACACCTCCTTATCTGCCCTCAGAGTCCTCACAGCTGTCCTTCTCAGTTCCTGGTACAGACTGGAGTTGCCGCTAAGTTGTGCGCTGCAACTCCTCTTGATAACATTTAGGGTGCCCTGCGAAATGAAACACTTCCTTCTGGGAACACTGGCAACACCAACACAACCTTCGGCAACCTTCAGGGTCTTATCATGGAAGGTCTCCCACATCACGATAGAGTCAGCAGTCGCACCCAAGTATGCAAGTTCTTCACACAAATTGTGACAACAAGTCTGTGGTCAGAATTCACAAACTGGGCACTTCTGTAGACCCTGCAGTTCTGCAGGAGCCTTCAGCGTCTGCCCATGAGGATGTGATCGATCTCCTTCGCTGCACAACCAGTATTGGAGTACCAAGTCCAACGATGTGGCTCAGGGCGCTGGAACCAGGATCCAGCAATTCGCAGTCCCTGACCTTTCGCAAAGTCAAGGAACATGGAGACACTTTCATCACAGTGTCCAGACCCATGGGGACCGACACAATCCTCGTAGCCAGCCCTGTCAGTGCCAGTGGTTGCATTTAAGTCACCCATGACCAGAGTAGTGTCACCTTGTGAGCACTCTTCAACCACCAAGCGAAGTTGTGAGTAAAATGTCTCCCTGAACAAGACATCACTCACTGCAGTCGGAGCATACACTGACACAACAGACAAGACACCCAATGATTGCCTTAGCCTGGGTCTCATAATACGCTCATTGAAAGGAGTGACGGCAGACACCATCGGAAGGAGCCGATCCACTACAGCAACAGCTACTCCCCGAGTATGGCAGCCATCAGACCGACCAGACCAAAAGTAGGTATACCCACCTATGGTTATACTTCAAGTAAAACACAGGACACGGGACTATGATTGTAATGGTCTTGTTCTTCCTTCACTCGCTCACAACAGGCCATCTTTTACATGATGACATAATACTAATAACTTACTGAATGCAGGCAACAGTTTATACACATGAACAGCAGTTGTCCTACTTAAGTCTAATACACTACACTACAAAAAATGTCAGTACAATGAACATACATATACATGCATTTTTTTTTATTTAAATTTAAAGAGTTAAACCTTTGGGGCCTAGGGATAGGAAACACACTTTCACTGACTGGGGCATGATCACACATTTCTTCAAATATAAACTTAATTCATGGCAAATAAATAATTTCTTATATATTTGTTTTGCCATTACACTCATCTTTATTTTAATGTAT